>SKCR01051545.1:0-15575 GCA_019454045.1 Zanthoxylum bungeanum | reverse complement strand
CTATTTTCTGTTGACATATTACAGTTTATGTCTTTCAAGTTAAAATGACGTATTTTCAGGTCTTGTCAGCATTTTTCTATCTTTGACGTATTTGTGGTTCCGTGGTTGATAAGTGCATGAAAATGTACTTTGAAACATCACTAATCTAGGCTTATTGTTAAGTATTTAGTTATATATTTTATGTTTTAGTATATAATTCCTATTGTTATATTAATTTAAAAATGTTTATTATTTACGCTAATTTAGTGATTTTTGTTTGTAGGAATATTAATATATGGATCCGGGAGTACTCACAAGTGTTTTGGGAACCTCTGGGAAGACACAGGACGACGAGCAGGGAAGAATGGCGCTGAGGCGCCAAAATCCCATACAAGTTCCAGGGAGAATGGCGCCACGGCGCCATTCATCATCAACAAATGGGCGCCACGGCGCTGTAGGAAGTAAGAGAAGGATTTACAACAAATAAAGAAAGCAAATGGGCCACATCCTTTGACCAAAAAGTTTGTGTCCTCAACGTGGGCCATTACTTGTGTGAATTGAAGAAAGTGACGTGAATAATTGAAGCAATTCTGACAAAGAGGAGGTGGAGCCGAAATTATTGACTCTAAAATTGCTAAAGGAAAATCACGTGGGCCCAAGTTCAGCATTTACTTTGTCCTTTGAAAGAAAAAGAGCGAAAATTATATTATGTGCCGGGTGTATACACCATCTCTCACAACAGGCGGGCCCCACCACCTCGAAAAAGAGAGAGTGTGCGTGAAAGAAAGTTGAGCACGTGGCCTTAGACAAAAATTAATTAGGTTTTAATTTCTTATGCTATATAAAGCCACACAAAGTGACGTCCAGGGGGAGATCGGCCGAAAGGCTGAAAACACGAAGGCAGCTGCGCAAAACAGAAAAAAACGCAGAGAGCTGCGCGAGCGTAGGAGAGAGCAGGGCCAAGAGAGAAGAAATCAGAGCGTAAAGTCGGGACGCGGAGCCGTGATGATTCAGAACAATATTTATCTCCAATCCCGGGTTATTTTTATTTCTTTTATGGGGAACTAATTCCCTAGGCAAAATTAGGGATGAACTCTTGTGTTGGATTTTATTATTTGTGTTTTTTATTCCTACGAACCTTTTAATTGTTTAATAAAATTAATGGTTATTATTTTCTATCATCTTTTGATTTATTAATCCATAAATTATATTTTGTCAAATCCCATATAGATCCAGTCATGCTTCTTCTATGTGTGGTTTGCGAATTTAATTGTGACTGGTAAAGTTGTTTTGCGTGTTGGTCTTCTGCTGCAGTATTGCCTGAGGGTATATTGTCGACGTTAAATAGCTCGTAACGATGGCTTTTGTGTGCTGTTAACATAGGGAAAATAATCATTAATTACCTTAGATTTTGAATATGTGTAGAATTGAATATTTTCCGATTGTTGGTTTGGGATGTGAAACCTTCAATTGTGTAATAAAAGGAATCAATAACTAAATATAGGAGTTCGATGCAAGAGGGATTCCCGAAGCTTTGTCATATCTCTCTGCCATTATCTTTTAATATCTGTTCATTATTTTATTTATCTTAAATTTAATTACCAATTTTTATCGTTTTATTTATTAAGTTACCGTTAACGTTTTGTTTGCTTAAATTAGTTCTTTGTAACCATCTCTCTGTGGAATCGACACCCCAACTGTACTGCAATAACCGCAAGTCATATTTGGGCGTAATCAAAATTTGGCGCCGTTGCCGGGGAGACGGTTTACAAGCAAAAGGACCAGGTTTGCTTAGTCAACAACGAAGCGGTAACTTCGTTCCATTTTTTTTTTATTAGTATTTTATTTTATTCATTTATTATTTGCCTATTTATTTTCTTTTAATTTTTTTTTTCTTTTCTTAGTTTTTGTTTAGATTTTTTTATTTTTGTGTTTATTTTATTTTATTTTTAGTTTTAGTAGACTTTAATTTTTAGTTTCATTTATTTTATTTTATTTTTATTAGTTGTGTTTGAGAGCATGTCTAGATTTAGGGATCAATTGGGTAGATTTGCTAGAATAGAACAGGAAGATTTAGAGTCAGATCAAGATAATATATTTGTGAATCTTTTTGCTACACCATCTAGATCTAGTAGACATACCATGAGTGAGTACGAGAGACCACATAGGAGGACTCTTGAAGAGTACCTCCACCCAACTCGCACAACTACACCTTCATGCATCATGTTTCCTCCTAATGCACCACACACAGACTTTGGGCTGGAATGATACAGTATCTTCAAACTTCCATGGTTTAGAGAGCGAAAATCCTTACGTGCATATTAGAGAGTTTGAAGAGGTAGTAGCAACCTTCCATGACCGGTTTGGAACCACTGACACAATTAGACTTAAGTTTTTCCCTTTTACCCTTAAGGATAGAGCTAAGAGCTGGTTGTATTCATTAAGACCTAGGTCAATAGGAACATGGGGCGAGATGACACATGTGTTCTTTAATAAATATTTCCCACACCATAAGACGAATGCCTTGAAAAGACAAATCTCCACATTTTCCCAGAGAGACAGCGAGACCCTTTATCAAACGTGGGAGAGGTATAAGGAGTTGTTAGCTAGTTGCCCTCACCATGGGTATGAGAGTTGGCGTTTAGTAAGCTATTTCTATGATGGACTGACCCATAGGGAGCGCCAATTCGTTGAGACAATGTGCAATGGTGAGTTTATCCAAAAGGACCCTGATGAGGCACTCGAGTATTTAGATGACCTAGCTAAGAAATCTCATATTTGGACTGGACCCAATGCCGTAGATAACACTGATTTGACACACACCTCTTCTAGCAGAAGCTTACAACACTTTAGGGAAGATGATAGCCTTAAGACACAAGTTGAGCTGTTAACTAGACAGATAGGAGCCTTAATAGCCAAAGACAGCAAAACAATGCATTCAGTAGCCCAGCTAGAATCCCAGAGTGTCCCGTGTACGGTGAGATGAGAGGTACAAATGAGGAAAACTACAATACTTTAGGGATGTACCAGAAGCCTTATACACCATATCCAGATACCTATAATCCTAGTTGGCGGAACCATCCCAATGTTAGTTGGAGGCAGGAGTCCTATCAGCCTACCCAGCCACCACAACCTAGGAGTTACAGTACCCCACAGTATCACACACCTGCCATTCCTAGGAATTCTTTAGAGGATACTATGCAAGCATTTATAGAAACCCAGAAAGCAACTGTAGAGGCCTAGAAATCAATTGTGGAGGCCCAGGACAAAACCAATCAAAGGATCGAGTCATTGATAGCTCAGGTAGCTGAAGACCATAAGGAAATTAGGAGTCAAATCTCTAAATTGACTAATGATCTAGGAAAATTTTCATCTCAGACTCAACCAAATCCACAAGGGCAATCCATAGCACAGGCTGATCATGAAGTATCTAGTATAAGATGTGTTGATGTCATAATCTCTAGGAGCAGTAAAGAGGTAGGGATACAGAATACTTCCAACACTATAGGTGACCCTAAGGATAATAGTGTTAACATATCTCAGGAAGAACAAGTGCCACCTTTCCAAGTTAGAGTACCCTCTCCTCAAGAACTTAACAGTTTACATCTCGAGAAACAACAACAGGGTGAGGGTGAGTGTCATTTGTCATACATGCTAGAAACAGTCCTTCCAGAAACAACTTCTCCACATCCTGAATTAAATCCTCTTGAGCTAAAACTGATCCCAAAGAACCGAAAAATGAGAAAAATGAGAGTTAATGCTCAATTAAAGATGATGCCTGTGAGATTAAAAAGGACATTGAGAAAAATTTTCTATACGAAGAGTCCAAGATTTCAACAATCTCCAGACCTAAGAGGACCCATGAATACACTGCCTCAGCTAGACAAACATTCCCTCGTGTGTCTTCATCAGTACGCTAGATGGAAACCACCATGACAACTTGAGTGTTTACGTCTGGCTGAAGACATTAAACTTAGCGCTAGCGGGGGGAGGCAACCCTTGCTTCTGCATTTTATTTTAATTTATTTATTTTATTTTCTTTAGTTTTACTTTATTGTGTGCTAATTGCATGTTTTATTTTTATTGTTTGCATGAGTGTTTATGCAGGAGTTAGCACAACCTACACAGCCACACAGCCAAAGTCTCGCCAGCAGGAACCTGATCAACTCCGCGCCTGGTAGTGTTGTTCCTTAATCATTTTTCTTTACATTTATCTTACATTGAGGACAATGCAAGTTTTAAGTGTGGGGGTGTGTGTGCATGCGCATGAAAACCTGTCTTAAATACATTTGATTATTTTCTTTTAAAAAAAAAAAAAAAATTTGTTTTGTTTTGTTTGTTTTTAGTCCTTGATAGTTAAACATAGTTCCTATGATGATATTGTTTGTGTTAGGATGAAATCTTAGAAACGATAAGTCATTTAATGTACTTTTATCTGATAATTTGAGTAGTTTATCTATGTTAGACTCGTAAGCACTTAATTATGAGTTTTTAGCAGTGGAAGCCTGAGTAGTTAGCAAGATGACTAGTTGAATAAATTGTATGTCGATGAATGACCGTTTGCTTAGATATCTATCATGAATTGCTTGTGTTATGACGTATGGTATGGTTGAAAATAAAAGAAAAAGTCTCTGAAGAAATAAAGTAAACCACCTATAACCGATAAGCGTGAAGCTACCCATGGGCGAGTATTAGGACCACCATGAGGAGAAATGCTACCTTAAAGGGTAGGTGTGTTGAAAAAAATGGCGAAAGAGAAAGAAAAGAAAAATTCAAAAGAAAAGGCAACAAGAGACAGGAAAGAAAAGAAAAAAAAAATCATACCATATTGAGCACACATAAAAGCAACTATAGACCTTAATTGAGATATCTATGTTGGTTTGACCCATCGATCCCAATTTTTAAACGAAATCATTGAGTTGGCTTACCTAGGAATAAAGCTGTGAATGAACCTTAACACACACACTGTGAGTCTAGCTTAGATGATTTATTCAAAGATTTAGATTTGAGTTGCGTTGAGTATTTTGAAGGTTCTATGGTTTCATTACTATGCATTCTCTGAGGACAAACTTATGTGAAACCATTGGGACTATTTAATTTTTATTTTTGCATGATTGTGTATTTTGAATGACGTTTGTGGGTGTCGTCGCTGTAAGCCCTCACGAGACTATAACTCGTCCACTAGGGACACCTAGGGTTTAAAGGCTTGTTGCATACGCTAAATGCAATCTGTGATCCCTACGAAAGTGGCTTAGATAGATTTATTTATTTAGTTTTTATTTTATTTTACGCTTGAATTGCTAGGGACTAGCAATTGATGAGTGATATTTATATCACTATTTCCCACTCATTTAACCTAATAATTTGTATAGTTTCTTGAGTTTTGTGAACGTTTTGATATGTTTTGTGTTATTTTGTCGATAAAATAAAGTTTGGAAAGCATTGGAGGCAATTTGGGGCAAAAACGGACAAAAATGCGTCAACAGGGATATTTTGGTCTTATGCGCGTCGCGACGCCCAGACTTCCGCGTCGCGACGTCTAAAATGCGCCGAACAGTGCTAACGTGCGCCGGGTCACAAATCAGAATCTGAGCAAAGTTTGACTTTGCTAAAATACGCCGTGACACGTGTCACCATCACAACCGATCTGCTAACATGCGCCGTGCCACGTGTCAGCATCCTACGTGCCGACAGTCATCATCGCCACGTGTCACAATAATTGAAGCCCAACCACTCTGCCACGTGTCACCTTATCATCTTATCCAGAATCTTCAATCCAGCGAACCAGAGCGTGCCACATCGACAAATCCGGCGTCGCGACGCTGAGGACCTGGCGTCACGACGCTGGAACCAAATTTTTCTATAAATTGAGCTCGAGATTTCAAATTCAGTGCACCTTCCTCTCTCTTCAATTCCTTCTAAAGAGAGAGCTTCTCTCTCTAGATTCTTTAGTTTTTAGTTTTTTTATTTTAGTTTTTAGTTTTGTAAATAATTTTAATTACTTTGTATAATAATAGTAATTTAATTTTTACTTTTTACTTTTTACAGTTTTTACTATTTACCATGAGGAGGTAACTTCTCAGCTAGGGTGAAAGGTAATTCTTTTACTGTTACTATTTAGATTAATCTCCCTTAAAATAATATATTCACTATTTAAAATATTGACTTAAAAAGGATACCGCCAGATTGGTCGGTTGGTAATTCATTTTAATCTGGTTTAAACCTGACTAATCACGGATACCGCCAGACTGGTCGGTTGGTAAATTTATTTTTGGTTCCGCCTTAATGGCTGGTTGGACTTAATTTGACTTAATCAGGATACCGCCTATATGGTCGGTTGATATTATTATCACAAGTTTATATATTATTTTATGGGAGATATCTAAATTAGTAGTAGTAAAAGTAATTCCTTTTACTTTAACATTTTATTTTATTTTACTTTTCAGTTTTACTTTATGTCTGTTACTTTTCAGTATTTTTACTTTATGTCTTTTACTTTTATGTCTTTACCAGTCCTAGTTATGTGTTAGCTATCTAGGGGTTGTGATGAATTTTAATATCACTGGTTTATAAGGGTTATTTTATCGTTTGGGTAATTTAAATGTTTATTTATTAAGTCTTAAGCTTAATACTTCTTGTTGTCTGATCACCAATAAGATTGATGTGGTAAATCTAAAATGAACTAGACATAGGGATTTTAGGTTTCAGCCTTAGACTTAATAGCCCACGATCTTCCTTGAGGATAGATAACCCTTTAATAGATTTCCTACAGGATAGGAATATACCTGTCGGGCGGGGGTAGCCATAATTGGAACTTAAACTTAATGAATCCAGATAATTTGGTTGACATAGACATATGGTTCAATTGGGTTAAACTGGGTATTTGCGTCTGACCATCGACAGAGGCTTTTGCATAATTTAGTGTTCCAGGTTAGTAAACTGATTTATTACACAACATAAAATAACCACTTCATCTTTTAAATGATATTAGAATGATTCACGACCCTAGATCTTTGTGTCTGTGTTATTTTCCTTAGTATTTTCTTTTGTCTTTTTATTTATTATTTATTTTGTAAAACCACTTTCAACCAATCAAACAATCATTCTCTTCTCCATTTAATTAGATATTTGTAAATAAATAGAGTCAATAATTAATAACAACAGTAGGAATTAAGTCCTCGTGGGATCGATATTTTTATACTACTTGAACGATATGTGCGCGTGCGTTATACGTGTGTGTTTACGCCGGTCAAGTTTTTGGCGCCGTTGCCGGGGACTTATATTCTTGAGTTGTTAATTTTGAAACTATCTAATTTACTTGTATCTAATTTTCTTTATTTTTATCTGTAATTTTTATTTCTTTCTTTTTCAGGTGATTTAAAAAATGGAACACTACTGGGAGATTGAGAGATTACGAGCTTTACAAAAAGATACACCCCACATCTGGGAGCAACAGTCCGGTTTTCTGAGGCCTGTTGTCCAGCCCAACAATTATCACTGGATGCCAGAACCATCATACTTTCCATCTTATCCACCATCCACCTACTATCCTCAACAAAACCAGAACCATCAGAGGAAGAACAATTGATTGATATGCTCAAAAAATTTTCCAAGAAACGAGACGAAAAGTTGGATACAATGCTTGAAACAAGCCTGAAGCAACTTGAAAGTATTCAGAGACAATCAGAATTCATTCAGAGGATGACAGATCAAATGAGACAATTAACAGAAAACCAGAACTACATACCTCAAGAACCAGTTTCAGATGACACTGATGAAGCCTTCAAGTACCCAGAAATCCACAAAGACACTTCAACAGAGGAGGAGGCTGAGCAGTAGTATCAACAACCAGAGGTATCAGTTCAGGAGCCCGAACCGGTAAAGTCTCAATTTGACTTTTATTATTCAGATTCTGACGAGGATGAAGCTGATCTATTTGTACCAACTGCTCCAACAACGGAGGATCAAACTTTCAATCCTCAAAATGAAGATCTTGGAGCATGCTTTACCTTGATGTTTGAAGAAGATCTTTCTGAACTATCCATTCCAGTCATATCAGAGGATGAAGACCTAATGTCAGAAACATCTTTGCATCCTCGGGTTGACAATTTTGAAGCATGTATTTCACAGATGACAGATGAAGAGATGAATACAAGAATTTTACAATACATCTGTGAAGAGAAGGTGGAGCAAGAAACAGAGCAAATGGAAGAGCAAATGTCTGACCTTAATAAATATCCAGAGCATTCAGGAGAAACATCGCTGTTTTGGGGAGTACAAATTAAAGATATCAACCAGAAGCTTGACAGAATGGAATTTCCATTCCAAGTCAAGCATCATACGAGACCTCCTGATTTTCTTTCTTTCTTTGCAGGAACCACTGGAGTAACAAGGAGCAAAAATGTGGCACGAGTACTGAATGAGACAAAACTCTTTTTGCCACTTTACCGTTGGAAGAGACCCTTCAAAAGCAATGCTCACGGGATTGTTTTTGATCGGACATCTAAAACGACATTGAAACCTCCTTAACAGATGAATTTCAGTCACGTCTGGCTGAAGACGAAAAATTTAGCGCTAGCAGGGAGGCAACCCATGCAATTTGTTGTAATTTGTTTTCATATTTTGTGTGAACTTTTTAATTTTGTGTGTTATTTTTGTAGGGAAAGGCACAAACGAAGCATTTTAAGACAGAAGGAATTGTGTTTGGCAATCAAAGATGAGAAACAATTCATTAGCGATGGCTGAATAAGGAATGAAATCTTGAGACACATCCTAATGAATTTATACTAAGCGAGTGGCGTATTGCGTACACAATTCTGTTGCCTTAATTATTGCTTTGATTCGCTATTCTATTGTAATTATCTTTATTTTCGTAGACAGGATCCAGACTTTTTGACCTTTCACGATCTCTTTTGTGTTTAGCTAACAATCGTCCTTGGAAGATATTAGTGCTATTATTACTCACCCTTTTTCAGGTACTATAAATTCAGCCCGTCATTGCACTTTTGAAGGCATCCAGAGTTGAAAAAGAAATACAAAAAAAAAAAATATGGAAGCCACTTCAAGAAGACGAGTTGAAAACATCTGCGTGTTTTGTGGTGTAGTAGTGTTGGTACTAAGCCAAACATAGAGGCAGCACATGAATTGGGTCGAGTCTTAGCAGCAAGGAATATGCACTTAATATATGGCGGAGGCAATCTCGGACTTATGGGGATCGTTTCAAAGGCTGTACAGGAAGGAGGCAGTCATGTTTTGGGAATCATCCCAAAACCCTTGGCAGAGGCAAATCTTATTGGTTCATCAAACGGAGAGGAACTGATCGTGCCAGGTATGTCTGAACGATTGGTAGAAATGATTAATCGTGCTGATGCTTTTATTGCTTTGCCAGGTGGCTTGGGCACATTGGAGGAAATTTTTATAGTTCTATCTTGGGCGAACCTGAATATACACCAGAAACCGCTTGGACTGCTCAACGTTGATGGATTTTATGATTTTCTTTGTGTGTTTCTTGATGATGCTCGGAGAAAGGTTCGTGTCGAAACCTATGAAAGAACTCCTCTTCACTGCCAGAAATGCTCCGGATCTAATAGACCAACTCATAGCCTATGAACCACAAGTTGACCCTATCCTTTCAAAGATAAATTGGTCCGAGGACGATCGTGGTAAGAGGCGTCGAATTAATCTGGATCTTAACCTTTAATTTCCTGTAGATTTCAGCTAACCAGGTACGACCTTCTTAACTCTCCTTTTACTGTTTAAGACATTGGGGACAATGTCTCATTTAGGTTTGGGGGAGGAAATTAGTTGATTAGTACCTTGATTTAGTTTGTATGTTGTTTTTATTTTTAGTTCAAAATTTTTCGAAAAATACAAAAAAAATTGAAAAATTTTCAAAAATTACAAAAAATTTTTTGTGTGTTGTTGTGTTTATTTTGACTAAAAGGTAAAATTGGTAAGAGATAGCTGAGTAAGGAGTTTCCACTCCTGAGACGTATCTCAAACCTATTTCGAAACAAGTTAATTTTTGTTTATTTCCTTTTGAATTATTTAATTTGTGAATTCTCATTAAAACGGACTAAAATGGATCTTCATATGCTCAATTGATAGATATTATCAACATATATAGTAACATACGGACATGAACTAAAATTGAAAAGTTTGTAATATTCAGTGCTCTAGTTTATTGGAAGAAACATCTCAAAAAGTAATGGAGTAAAAAAAAAAAAAAAAAAAAAAAAAAAACATCTGAGATCCGAGTTATTAAGTCTGTAAGGGTGTTTTAACACCTAGTGCCCTAAAACCAACTGGTTTGGGAGTCACTGGCCCAAAGCTCGTTACATGGATCGAAGATGCTGCAAAAATATATTTATATCTGAAGTCTGGGTAATTAAGTCTGTAGGGGTGTCTTAACACCTGGTGCCCTAAAGCCAACTGGTTTGGGAGCCACCGACCCAACACTCGTTACATAGATGAAAGATATTGTATATAAATAAAAAATAGAGAAAAATCAAAAAAAAAAATCAGAAAAATGAGAAAAATTATTCCATTGTTCCAAAAAGGTGTGAAATCTGATAGAACTTTAGGACAAAAATATTACTCTCTTATCAACTGCACTTATGACTGTTGTGGGCAAAAATGAGTTGATTAATATTTTGTTGGCTGTGTATATGAAGAATGGTAAAAATAATCGGAGAATTTACTTATTCGGTAATTTAAAATAAAACAAAACAACTAGTAACTTGGAATAGAAGTTTCACCTGATTAGTCACTAACATCTTTATTCACTTTTCTCTTGTCTTTTTGCTTTTGTGTGCATTAGTTTTAACTAACTTTTTACTTTTGTAAAAATGTTTGTGGGTATCATTGCTGTAAGCCCTCACGAGACTACAACTCGTCCACTAGGGACACCTAGGGGTTTAAAGGCTTGTTGCATACGCTAAATGCAATCGTGATCCCTACGAAAGTGGCTTAGTTAAATTATTTATGTTATTTTACTCTATGTTTTGCTCGAGGACTAGCAAAATGTTAGGTTTGGGGGGTGTGATGAGTGATATTTATATCACTATTCCCACTCATTTAACCTAATAATTTGTATAGTTTCTTGAGTTTTGTGAACGTTTTGATATGTTTTGTGTTATTTTGTCGATAAAATAAAGTTTGGAAAGCATTGGAGGCAATTTGGGGCAAAACGGACAAAAATGCGTCAACAGGGATATTTGGTCTTCTGCGCGTCGCGACGCCCAGACTTCCGCGTCGCGACGTCTAAAATGCGCCGAACAGTGCTAACGTGCGCCGGGTCACAAATCAGAATCTGAGAAAAGTTTGACTTTGCTAAAATACGCCGTGACACGTGTCACCATCACAACCGATCTGCTAACATGCGACGTGCCACGTGTCAGCATCCTACGGTGCCGACAGTCATCATCGCCACGTGTCACAATAATTGAAGCCCAACCACTCTGCCACGTGTCACCTTATCATCTTATCCAGAATCTTCAATCCAGCGAACCAGAGCGTGCCACGTCGACAAATCCGGCGTCGCGACGCTGAGTGATGAGCGGAAAATATATCAATATTTACCGCCCCTTTTACTTAATATTTTGTTTAGTTTCTCGGGTTTGATGAACGTTTTGATATATTTTAGTTTATTTGCAGATAAAATAATATCGGGTCTTAATGAAATCATTTAAGATGAAATATGGGTCAAATAAAGGCAATTATTGGACTTGATATTTTAATTTTGGAGATTGGAAACTTGAAAGGGCGTTTTGACGAAGTACAGTTTTGGAAATTCCAGTTTTGTGCATCTGTCTTATTTTGGGCATAACTTTTTACTCAGATATCGGATTGAGCTGATGCAAGTGCCAGATTAAAGAAGACTCAAAGTTCTACAACTTTGAAAGAGAAACTATTTTCTAATTCTGATGATTTCATGACCGAAATTGATGAACCATCCAGAAGTGTGTGGAGTGTAATTATTAAAAGTCATTATCAATCATTTTCAAAGCAAAATATTAATTAATTAATAATAATAAAAAAATTATCAAATCAACACCAAACAAGATAAGCAATTAGTGGAGCAATTATGGATTTGGTGGAGTAATTAGTGGAGAAATTAATAATGGATTTGGTGGAGAATTTGATGGATGATTTGATGGTGGCAAAATTTTGCCTATAAATACCAAGCCATTTCATTTGTAAAATTCATACTTTCTTCTTTGAAATTCTTAATGAATAAATAAGAAGATTGTATCTAGTTTGTTTATTTTAATTTTCAGTAATTAATTTTCAGTTTCGCACTTTCTTTTCTTTACTTTTCAGTTTTTACTTTCCGCAATTTACTTTTACGCACAGTACTTTTCTTTCTTTAATTTTTCAGTTTTTACTTTTCAGTAATGAGGAGGTAACTTCCCCAGCTAGGGTGAAAGGTAATTCTTTTACTATTGCTATTTAGATTAATCTCCCTTAAATATAATATATTCACTATTTAAAATATTGACTTAAAAGGATACCGCTATATTGGTCGGTTGGTAATTCATTTTAATATGGTTTTAACCTGACTAATCAAGGATACCGCCAGATTGGTCGGTTGGTAATTAAACTTTCTTACCGCCTATATGGCAGGTTCATGGACAAATCTTTTTACCGCTTTAATGGCCGGTTGGACTTAATTTGACTTAATCAGGTTACCGCCTATATGGCTGGTTGGTAATGTTATCACAAGTTTATATTTTATATTATGGGAGATATCTAAATTAGTAGTAGTAAACGTAATTCCTTTTACCTTAGCATTTTATTTTATTGTAATTTACTTTTCAGTATTTACTTTACCGTATTTTTACTTTATGTCTTTTATTTTCAAGTTTTTACTAGCCCTAGTTATGTGTTGTAACTAAATTATTTATCTAGGGTTGTGATGACTTTTAATATCACCGGTTTATAAGGGTTAAATTATAGTTTGGGTAATATAAAGATTTATTTATTGAGTCTTAATCTTAATGCTTTTTCATTAATTGGCCATTAATAAAATTGATCTGGTAAATCTAAAATGAACTAGACATAGGGATTTTAGGTTTCAGCCTTAGACTCAATAGCCCACGATCTTCCTTGAGGATAGATAACTCTTTAATAGATTTCCTTACAGGATAGGAATATACCTGTCAGGCGGGGGTAGCCATAATTGGAACTTAATCTTAATGAATCCATGTAATTTGGTTGACATAGACATATGGTTCAATTGGGTTAAACTGTGTATTTGTGTCTGACCATCGACAGAGACTTACACATAATTTAGTGTTCCAGGTTAATAAATCAATATATTACCCAACTGTAAGATAACCACTTCATCTTTAAAATGATATTAAAAGAAATTACAACCCTAGATCTTTGTGTCTTTTGTTATTTTCCTTAGTATTTTCTTTTGTCTTTTTATTTATTTATTTATTTTGTAAAACCACTTTCAACCAATCAAACAATCATTCTCTTCTTCATTTAATTAGATATCTGTAAATAAATAGATTCAATAATTAATAACAATAGTATGAATTAAGTCCTCGTGGGATCGATATTTTTATACTACTTGAACGATACGTGCGCTTGCGTTATACGTGTGTGTTTACGCCGGTCAAGTTTTTGGCGCCGTTGCCGGGGACTTATTTTTCTTGAGTTATTAATTTTGAAGCTATCTAATTTACTTGTATCTAATTTTTTTATCTGTAATTTTTATTTCTTTCTTCTGTTTTCAGGTGATTGAAAAAATGGAACTTTATTGGGAGATTGAGAGATCAATATCTTTACTAGAAAATACACCCTAAATTTGGGAGCAACAGTCCGGTTTTCTGAGGCCTGTTGTCCAGCCCAACAATTATCACTGGATGCCAGAACTAAGCAATACCACATTTGCTCAACAGAACGCAATGGGGAGATGTGACATATGTAATGGTAACCACCATAGAGATTATTGCGAATACAATACCATCCAGGGTGGCAAAATTATCAAAATCATTCAATGTACGAAGAACCGTCATATTTTCCATCTCATCCACCATCTACCTTTGATCTTCATCAACAACCAGAACCATCAGAGGAAGATCAGTTGTTAATATGCTCGAAGATATGTTCAAGAAACAAAAGAAAAGTTGGATACAATGCTTGAAAAAGCCAGAAACAATTGGAAAGTATTCAGAGACAATCAGAATTCATTCAGAGGATGACAAATCAAATGAGACAATTCACAGAAAACCAGAACTACATACCTCAAGAACCAGTTTCAGATGACACAGATGAAGCCTTCGAGTACCAATCAGTTCACAATGACACCTTAAGAGAGGAGGAGGCTGAGCAGTATCAACAACCAGAGGTATCAGTTCAGGAGCCCGAACCAGCAAAGTCTCAATTTGACTTTTATTATTCAGATTCTGACGAAGATGAAGCTGATCTTTTTGTACCAACTGCCAACAACGGAGGATCAAACTTTCAATCCTCAAAATGAAGATCTTGGAGCATGCTTTACCATAATGTTTGAAGAAGATCTATCTGAACCATCCATTCCAGTCATATTAGGATGAAGACTAAATCTGACATTTCTTTTCATCCTCAGGTTGACAATTTTGAAACATGTATTTCACAGATGACAGATAAAGAGCTGAATATGGAAATTTTAAAATACATATGTGAAGAGAAGGTGGAGCAAGAAACAGAGCAAATGGAGGAGCAAATGTCTGACCTTAATAAAGATCCAGAGCATTCAGGAGAAACATCGCTGTTTTGGGGAGTACAAATTAAAGATATCAACCAGAAGCTTGACAGAATGGAATTTCCATTCCAAGTCAAGCATCATACGAGACCTCCTGATTTTCTTTCTTTCTTTGCAGGAACCACTGGAGTAACAAGGAGCAAAAGGTGGCACGAGCACTGAATGAGACAAAACTTTTTGCCACTTTACCGTTGGAAGAGACCCTTCAAAAGCAACGCTCACGGATTGTTTTTGATCGGACATCTAAAACGACATTGAAACCTCCTTAACAGATGAATTTCAGTCACGTCTGGCTGAAGACGAAAAATTTAGCGCTAGCAGGGAGGCAACCCATGCAATTTGTTGTAATTTTGTTTCATATTTTGTGTGAACTTTTTATTGGTGTGTGTTATTTTTGTAGGGAAAAGCACAAACGGAGCATTTTTAGACAGAAGGAATGGTGTTTGGCAAAAATGAAAGCTAATTCATTAGCGATGGCTGAATAATGAATGGATTCTTGAAACGCATCCTAATGGATTGCGTACACAATTCCGTTGTCTTAATTATTGCTTTGATTCACTTTTCTATTGTAATTATCTTTATTTTCGTAGACAGGATCCAGACTTTTTGACCTTTCACGATTTCTTTTGTTGTTTAGCTAACAATCGTCCTCTGGAAGATATTAGTGCTATTATTACTCACCCTTTTTTCAGGTACTATAAATTCAGCCGTCATTACACTTTTGAAGGCATCCTGATTTGAAAAAGAAATACATAAAAAAATGGAAGCCACTTCAAGAAGACGAGTTGAAAACATCTGTGTGTTTTGCGGCAGTAGTATTGGTACTAAGCCACAATACGTA
>SKCR01051544.1:0-15784 GCA_019454045.1 Zanthoxylum bungeanum | reverse complement strand
TACCAACCGACCAATTTGGCGATATCCTCGTTAAGTCATGTTTTAACTAGTTTATATATTATAATTAAGGGAGATTAATCTAAATATTAGTAATAAAAGTTTTACCTTTTACCCCAGCAAAGGGGAATTACCTCCTCATTACTAAAAAGTAAAAACTGAAAATTAAAGAAAGAAAAGTACTGTGCGTAAAAGTAAATTGCAGAAAGTAAAAACTGAAAAGTAAAGAAAAGAAAGTGCGAAAGCGGAAATTAATTAATGGAAGCTGTAAATAAACAAACAAGATACAATCTTCTTAGTATTCTAAAGGAATTCCTTAGAAGAAAGTATGAATTTACAAATGAAATGGCTTGGTATTTATAGGCAAAATTTTACCTCCATCAAATCATCCACCAAATCTATTATTAATTGCTCCACTAATTGCTCCACCAAATCCATTATTAATTGCTCCACTAATTGCTTATCATGTTTGGTGGTTATTTGATAATTTTTATTATTTATTTATTAATTTAATTTTTTCTTTGAAAATGATTGAAAATGACTTTAATAATTACACACAACACACTTCTGGATGGTTCATCAATTTCGGGAATGAAATATTTAGAATTCGAAATTATTTTGTCTTTCAAAGTTGTAGATCTTTGAGTCTTCTTAATCTGGAACTTGAATTAGCTCAATCCGATATCGGAGTAACAAGTTATTCCTAAACTACGACAGATGCGCAAAACTGGAATTTCCAAAACTCCACTTCGTTAAAATGCCATTTCAAGTTTCCAATCTCCAAATTTAATATGTCAAGTCCAACGTTTTTGCCCTTATTTGACCCACATTTAGTCCTAAATGATTTCATTGTGTCCCAATATTATTTTATCTGCAAAATAAACTAAAACACATCAAAAAAGCATCCTTAGTTCGTCTAAGATACTTAAGGATATTCTTAATCGCCATCCAGTGACTATCACCTGGATCGGCCTGATAGCGACTACACATGCTCAAAGCATAGGAGACATCAGGTCGCGTACATATCATGGCATACATGATCGATCCGACTGCCGAGGCGAATGGTATCTGACTCATGTTATCTCTCTCATCTTGAGTTTAGGACACATGTCCTTAGATAGAGTGACGCCATGTGACACTGGCAACAATCCCCTCTTGGACTGATCCATGTTGAATCTCTTCAACACTTTCTCAATGTACGTGCTCTGGGAGAGTCCAAGAAGCTTTCTAGATCTATCCCGGTGGATCTTTATTCCTAGAATAAAGGATGCGTCTCCCAGATCTTTCATGGAGAATTTTAATGAAAGCCAAGCTTTCACCGATGTTAACATGGGAATGTCATTGCCAATAAGCAATACATCATCAATGTAAGAAAATGAATGTCAGTGCGCTCCCACTAACCTTCTTATATACACAAGGATCATCCTCGTTTTGAACGAAATCATATTCTTTTATTTCATCAAAACGTTGGTTCCAAGAATGCGATGCTTGCTTCAATCCATAAATGGATCGATTTAACTTACAAACCTTGTTTGCAAGCCTAGGTACGACAAAACCGTTAGGCTGTTGCATATAAACATCCTCCAAAAGGTTTCCGTTAAGGAAAGCAGTTTTGACGTCCATCTGCCATATCTCGTAATCGAAATATACAGCAATAGCAAGCATTATCCGAATGGATTTAATCATGGCAACGGGTGAAAAAGTTTCGTCATAATCGACACCATGTCGTTGACGATACCCTTTCGCTGCAAGCCTAGCTTTGTACGTTTGTACGTTGCCATCCATATCAGTCTTCCTCTTGAAGACCCATTTGTAACCAATAGGCTTTACGCCTTCTGGTGCATCAACCAGTGTCCAAACTTGGTTGGTGTACATGGAATCCATTTCGGAATTCATGGCATCTTGCCATAAATTGGAGTCGATACCTTGTATCGCTTCCTCATACATAGCTGGCTCGTCTTCCTCAATAAGATTAATATCTACATGAGGTGAGATCAGAAACCCATACCTCTCAAGTTGTTTCCTGACTCTCTCCGACCTACGTGGTCCTTGTGTAATCGAAGATTGTGGTACAGTCTCATCCCTGATGGACTGTTCATATTCCGTTAAGGATTCTGTGCTAGGAACAGTATCACTCCGATTTTCATCGAGTTCTACTTTCCTCCCACTTATCACTGCATTTAGGAATTCCTTCTCAAGGAAAACCGCATGTAGAGCAACAAATACTTTGTTCTCTTGTGGGTGATAGAAGTAATATCCTTTGGTTTCCCTAGGATATCCTACAAATAGGAATTTATTCGATTTTGGTTCTAGTTTGGTACCTTCCAAATATTTGACGTATGCCCAGCAACCCCAAATCTTCAGGAATGAGAAACCCGGTTTCTTTTCTGTCCATATTTCATACGGAGTCTGTTGAACATACTTTGACGAAACCTTATTCAAAATAAGTATTGCACTGTTCAATGCATATCCCCAGAAGGAAATAGGTAGCTCTGTGCGACTCATCATAGACCTCACCATGTCTAACAAAGTTTGGTTTCTCCGTTCAGACACACCATTTAATTGCGGTGTTCCGGGAGGAGTCCACTGTGAAAGAATACCATATTCTTTCAAGTAATCAAGAAATGCATTGCTCAAGTATTTGCCACCACGGTCCGACCGTAATGTCTTAATACTTTTGCCGGTCTGTTTTTCTACTTCGTGTCGAAACTCTTTGAATTTCTCAAAAGTTTCCGACTTGTGTCTCATAAGATACACATAACCAAAATGCGATGCATCATCCGTAAATGTTACGAAGTATTCATATCTACCTCTAGCCTGGCTAGACATGGGCCCACAAACGTCACTATGAACAAGGGCTAACAGTTCGGTGGCACATTCACCTTTACCGCTAAAAGGTGATTTAGGCATCTTGCCTAATAAACAAGATTCACAGACGTCATATGAATTTGGATCAAATCCGTCCAAGTACCCACTCTTCGAAAGTGTGGATATGCGTGTCTTGTTTATGTGTCCCAGACGACAATTCCACATATAAGTTTCACCTTTGTTACTTAATTTAAGCCTTTTGTTTGTTACATTATATGTTTGAGATTGATTTATATTCAAAATAAAAAGACCATTATTTGCATTAGCTGTGCAAATTTCTATATCATTTTTATACATAAAACACCCAGTGTTTCTAAATACAAAAGTATACCCGCATTGGGTTAACATAGATACATAAATTATATTCCTAGTCAAACTAGGTACAAAATAACAGTTTATAAGTTCAAGTACATGCCCCGAGGGCAGTTCCAAAACATAAGTGCCCACGGCCAAAACGGCAACTCGAGTCCCATTTCCGACACGGAGGTCAATCTCTCATGAGCCCAGTCTCCTACTAATCCGCAGATCCCGCACATCGGTACATATGTGAGTACCATAACCAGAATCAAAAATCCAATTTTTAAAACTAGAATTAGACATTTTTATTTCTATAACAAACATACTTGAAGCCGGTACCTTGCCCGCTTTAATTTCCTTCATGTGTGCCTTGTACTTGCGGCAGTCACGCTTCCAGTGACCCCGCTTCCCGTACTGCAAGCATACATCTTGGGATTTGTCCATGGGTTTCCCAGAACCCTTTGACGATTTGGCCTTGCCATTCTTCTTATGCTTATTCTTCTTAACACCTCCAGTCGCCTTGGGCCAAGCCCTTGGAGTCTGAGATGTTGAAGCATAGTACGCCTCGCGCTTCTTGCCCTTAAGGAGCTCATTTTCTGCCTCACGCAGAGTGGACATCAACTCTCCAAGAGTCTGGTCTTGGTTCAATACGTTGTAGTTCATGATGAACCCACTCCAAGTGTCGGGGAGATACTGTAGGATCAAATCCACTGAAGTCTCAGCCTCGAAGACTATGCCCATCTGTCCGAGCTGCTCAATGTTAGCAATCATCTATGAGACATGGTGCTCAACAGACGTACCCTCTGACATGTGAGCGCGGAAGAGCTTCTTCTGCAACTCGTATCTTTACGATCTAAGGTTAGATCGGTGGAGATCGTGCAACTTCGCCATCATCTCATAGGGATCCAACCCCTTGTTTTGATGACGGAATTGCAGAGTCATAGCGGCAAGCATTACCGATTGAGCAGTCGCATTATCATCGCTATGAGTCTTCCAAAGTTCTAGCTCAAGCAACTGATCAGGTCGGGGCTTAGGCCCAATAGGTCGCTCTAAAGTATAGAGTAACTTCTCGGATCCCAAAACAATTCTAAGATTCATATCCCAGTCCTGAAACTTTGTGCCATTAAAGACGTTGTCGCCCATGACAATATCCCTAATGCTTAACTTTCCAGTCATCTTAACCGCAATAGTCCAACTATTAGATTAACGATGTATGGGTACAGTCTAACTGTTACAAGAAAAATAATAATATATTAGTCCAACTAATAAAATAATTGACGAAATAATTTTGAAAGCGCGTGAAGCTAATATTTGAACGGAATTGCAAATTCAATACTAGCCTCTCACTATTTTTCGGCGAGCCTCTAACCCTCTGTTGAGTACTCGGGAAACCTAGTTTCCTAGTGGGCTAGGATCCCGTTAAATAACACACAACCTTGACTTTGGCCAACAAGCTGTATGATATTTAACTAGGTAGATCTCTAAGATCAATTGGATCTCATCCAATTCCTAGATCCGGTAGGTGGACCTTCAAGTCCGAAACATATTTATACAATATATATGCCAATATATCCAATATATTTTCCAAACCTTTTTCCTCTGAATCAACTAAGCCTTGGCTTTGGCACACAAGCTTAATGATTCCAGTTAAGTGGAACCCATTGACTTTGGAAAGCTTCGTAATCGATGTCGATGGACAAGAAGTGATATTGACTTTGGCCAACAAATCACAACTTGGACAAGACATGCGATATGGAACAAAGCCTTCATGATTCAAACATATCCGGGATTGACAAAGGTCTTGACTTTGGCCAACAAACCAGTGCCAATCTTGGATCTTGAGTAAGAATTACTCAATGGAAGGAAAAATGCTTAATATTTGTTGAGGGTTTTTTCGCGTAAATTGGCAACCAATTTATTATCTTTGTTAGGTCTCATCATACACCCTTAAACATGCATTCTAAAAGCATAATAAGACGCGAAATAAATTAATAACGATATGCGGATGGATATCTCACATATTGTTCCTAGAACGAATCACTCCATTTCCTCTCCCGGCTAGCACTATTCTAACTTCTACCCAATTACATAATACAATTAAAGAAACCTTATTAACATTGAGGGGAATTAGGTGAGAAGAGGGCTGGACATGCAGGTCCAATTTAATAAATTCTAAATTTACAACAATTTCCAAAATTACCCTTTCTCTTCTAATATCCATCCGATATACATTATTCATTCAACACATCCATGTATTCATTCATAGCATGTTATTCAATCAATCTAATCCAATTAATTAATCTTTGAATTAAGTGATCATCCAATGTTCAAACAACGATTTGATTTGCGGGAGTCCAACTCGTTTGAGAATAAGTACTCGAAGTACGAATTCTTGAATTATATCGAACTACTCTTTAAATCTAATTTAATTCGTATTCAATACTAATTCTTTTATTTAATTCCAAATTAAATATCTACACTTTTTAATGCGTTTTAACGACTTAGATTCCAAATCTAATCTAAACGGGTCTCAAAGCCCAATTAACATCCAATGTTGTTTAATTAAAGTCCAATGGGCTTTCAATTGATTTCATAAGGCATGGACTTTGGTCAATATGGGTCAAACCCAAATACCAAAGCCCAATTAAGGAATCACCCTTATTTGCCAAGAAACCAATTTCGGCCCATTAGGCCCAATTAAACTTTTAAAGCCCATTTGTTATATTTGGACTTAATGGAATGGTTTAGGCCCAATTTGGATCCAATCCATTTGGCCAACCAACTTGGCCCAAGCAAGCCCATTTTCCCAAATACAACAATTATAAGCCCAATTCAAAATCAAGCCCAATTTATTAAATTCCAATTTTCCAAAATTCATAATTTAATAAATCAAAGTGTTTAGCCATGATTAATCTTTTAAATTAACATTTCCAAAATACTAATCTAATCCATTAATCATGCTTTTCATCATCAACACATGTCCAACATAATTGATTCAAAAAATCATCTCATTTCATGCTATCGAGCTCACGACATTCTAGGGTTTTTATTTCGATTTCGTTTTCAATCCGATTGAATTACAAATCAACATTATCCCAAGTATTTAAGCTCATCCAATGATCAAAAGAACAAAAAATACCATGACTTTAAGGTTCAACATGCATTCGGCCAAGCCATAAATTTGGGGAAAAAATAATCCAATTCATTTTTCATGAAATTGATCATGCATAACACTATGTTATCATCATTCAAGCATACTCAATCAATCAATTTTATCAAATCATGCTCAAATCATTTTTACCCAATTTTAGCATAAGAACCCTAATATTTTTCATGCTCAAATTAGGCTCTGATACCATTGTTGGTTTCTAATGTGGTCCCAAGATCATATTTAAGCATTGAAAAGAATGAATACTCAAAGAAGTGAGGTGGAATCACACTTACATTGAATGGATTTTGAAGAAGAGATGAATGTGGGACACAGGATATGAGGCGACGCATGCTGTCCCGGGCTCGCGGCCCGGTTGGGAGTACAGAGTAGCCATGGGGGACTAAACCGAAGAATAATGGAGTCGCCACCCGGTGTGAACCGGGAAAATGAGATTTAAGGCCGCACTCACCCCTCGCAAGGGAAGACCTCAAACCGTTGGGTTCGGAATGGTCCCTTACTTATGTCACTTGTAATGAAAGGATTTGTGTAATAATTTAATATGGCCTAAGTAACACTTATTTCCAAGAGTATCATGCTTCTAAATCCACATGCATGAAATTAATCATCACAACATGCAACATCACATGGCAATCTCATGAACATTTCTCAATCATATGATAGGGAAAACTAAGAACAACCTAATCATGCTTGAGTACTATCTTATGAATATATTAACCAAATAACATGCTAACAGCCTAATCATGCTTGAATATCATCCCAAGAACACATCGAATGGATAAATGCAGGAATACAAATAATATGATTGGCTATATAATGCAAGGGAGATCACCCAAAAGGCAGTTGTGCATGAAATATGACGAGACAGACTTAGTTCAGTGTGTGCGTGTTCGTGTAGCGTTCGTAAACGCGTTCGAACGGTAAACAGAAGGTTCGCGTTCGTGTAGCGTTTGATAACGCGTTCGAACGTATACACGAACGCAGCACGAACGAAAACAGTGAACCTTGTTTATTCTGAATTTCCCCTTCCGATGTCCGTTTTCCGTGACCTCCGTGACTTAAAAGGTAGTGTCTCCAAATGGACTCATTATAGGGACTTATATGCAAAAATGCAGTGCCTACAATGAACACCAAAGAATCTTTGATCTATTCGGCCAATGTGGTCCTTTGTTGATGATGAACAAGCTCCAAGCCTTTGAAAGGATTCCAAGCTCTTAGATTAGTTTCCCTATCACCTAGTGATGATTCCTTGAATGTGCTAGCAAGATTGAAAGAAAAACAATTTTTCTTTCCTTCAATGGAGCTCACGGTTTTTTAGCAATGGGAGAGAGAAAGAGTTTTCTTTGTTTTTTGGTATTTGTTTTCTAAAAACAATAATGAAAAATGCTTTACCAAATTTTGGTATATGCTTTCAAAAAGTCAAACCAAATTTTGGAGCCAAAAATGCATTAAAGGCTCACAACCACCTCCATCATGAATAGTGACTAGTTGTCACTCACCAAAAAAGTGAATTGACATCCATCACTAAAGTGACATGTGATGTGACGAGTGATGTGACTTCTGGCCGCACTTGATTCAAAATTGGAGTGGCCTCGCAAACACATCCCGGGTTCGGGTTCGTTAATTCTGAATTAACGAATTTTCCGTTGCGACGTAATTAAATTAAATTTACTATTCACATCGCTTACGAATTAATTCTAAACTAACTCGTTTGCCCGAATTAAAATCTAATTTTAATTCCGTGTCGAAATCTAATTTCGATTAATATATCGAATATATTATTTTATCGATTAATTCCGAATTAATCGTTCTCTCTCTTGAAATAGTATTTTATCCCAGATAAAATATCTCCATAATTAATCCAAGATTAATTATGTTCGAATTATACGTCATCGGTGAATCTTCGGGAAGCGACCCAAGAGATCCATGGATATGTTGGCAGTAAATCCGGTCGTCGGACTATCTGAACACGTACGTACCTAGTACTACATTTTTACCGATTTACGAGACATGGTTGGCTTCTAGCAAAGCACCGTGCCTACCCAATTCTCCAGAAATATTCTGAATGGAATATATAATCTATATCAGGCGTAGTATACGTAGTATTGCGTATAGCGATCCAGTATCAGATGTCACATGCAAGGCCTGAGGCTGGAATAATGTCTGCCCCGTACGAAGCATATATCGGATTACAAGCAACTAGTCTCTTTAATCGGATAATCATGACCAAGTCATATTATCCCGATTGTTGCAACCATTTAGAGTACCAGTTCTGTATCCATGCATGATCATCATCTCCATATGACTGAAGTGATACTTCCTTCTTGACATCACACCCATTACACTACGATTCTCAATAAACCAAGAAGAGGCGTACACAGAACCTATTAAAGTCTTGGACGACCAAAACCAAAGCGTATTGATAGTCGCAAGTACTAGCGATGCAAGTCTCAGGTTAAGACCAAATACACCTACCCTGATGCGGACTCCCATAGACACATAGTCATACTACCAATGGGATTCCGCGGGGTCTATCCAGAGCAAAGCTGTTTCTGTTCCATCGGTAAACACAACCTCCTATCACACTTGCATAAGTATCCAATACTTAAATATATGAGAACTATGCTGTTACACTTCCATAACACGCACAAGTGCAATACTAGTCTATTTCGTATTATCGATGTCCAGTCTCAATAATACTACGACTAGGGATGTTTTAATGATTAAACCATTATGAATTGATACTGTCTCATATCTTATCAATCCAGAACTAATCATAAGGACTTTTACCATTTATGTATCCAAGTAAATAAATTACAAAATGATAAAATACAGTTTCATTGCTACATAATTAATTTGTACAAAAACCACAATGTCTTTTACAAATAGTGACGCTATGGGTCATAATTGTCTAACAGTCACGTAATCCTAGACCCTTTAGGTGACCTTCAAACACTTTAGACGATAAGATTTTTGTAAACAGATCAGCTAGGTTCTCCGAGGATGCAATCTTCATGACAAAAATATCTTCTCTATGCACTATCTTCCCGATGAGATGATACTTTCTCTCTATATGCTTTCCATTTTTGTGGCTTATTGGTTTTTTTGGAATTCGCCACTGCACCATTATTATCATAATAAAGTGTGAGTGGTTTATCCATATCTGAAACAACTTCCAGATCTCCAAATAATTTCCAGAGCCAGACTGCTTCCTTAGTTGTTTCGCAAGTTGCTACATACTCAGCCTTCATGGTGGAGTCAGTAATATAAGATTGATTTGTGCTCCTCCATACAATGGCCCCACCATTTAGGTAAACACTTATCCAGATGTTGATTTCCTAGAATCGACATCCGTCTGAAAATTAGAGTCCGTATATCCCCTAAGGATCATATCATCACCACAATATACAAGCATATAATTTCTCGTTCTCCTAAGATACTTGAGAATATATTTCACGTCCACCCAAAGATATAATCTTAGGTTAGACTGAAATATATTAACTATTCCCACTGCAAAACAAATGCCCGGTCTCGCGCTTAATATAGCTTACATGAAACTACCAACTGCTAAGGCATATGGTGTTTGAGTTGGTGCTTGGAGCGCCAATCCGAATAATGTATTGTATATTATATTATTTATTAATAAATTAAGTACTTTATCATTTCAAACCTTATTAATGGTAATGTCATTATGCATATTAGATTGATGTATAAATATGCTAAGAATAACATCGACCTTAGAATAGTCTTGTAGTAATATTGGACACTAGGCGGTCCGACATTGAGATAGTATTACTACTATAAATTATTCTTAAAAGTAAACATTCATAGTCGTTGGTTTTGGAATATGGTCGAATTCCTATAACCTAGAAGATTAGAACATGTCGTATATTGGATTTGCAGTTCCAATGGTTTATCCTGATATACCATGAGCTTTGGAAGCTTGTATAGACATGTGGATATTCGTTAGAGCGAATACTGAATGACTCACAGGTGATTCCTAATACTTGGAAGTACAAACCACCGTCAATAGGAATCTCCTCGAGTCGAGTAATATATGTAATCCTTTGACTATAAGACAATATTCATTTTGTGTGAGATCCTCCACACTTAGATGCCATGTATGTCAGAAACATTTCATGGTTTTGTCTCTAAATGTTCGTTGGGTCTGGATCGATGCACTCGTTAATCAAGTGCTTAACAAGATAGGATTCGTCGGCCCGTATGTGTACCATAAGGTGTGTAGGTATCAATGTGAGTAAGTCACGATTCTTAAGACTTTGGACAAAGCCAATCATATAGGGTATTAGTTGTAAAGAATCGTGGACATGTAGACATTAGATGTGTGTCTTGGAAACTTGAGGGTGTATTCTATGTTTCCTAAGCACAATGCGGGTAGCCTACGATGGATTGATTGATAAACATATTTGATGACCTCGACTTGTATAGTTCAGAAAGGTCGTTAGTGTTCTTCGGGAATTCGGAGGTGGCCGAATTGCGTAAATATTAGCTAGGTTTCTATGACGAACATGTCTGGACTTAGAGAGTCCCACAATATGAAATGTACTCGTTGAACACTTGAGTAGCCGATAATTTTTTTATAATAAATAATATTTGATATTATAATTATCAACTAAGGTAATTAAGTATTATTGGATACCTTTGATTATTTACTTTAACCTAATTGGATTACTCCAAAATTACATAAGCGTTTTATCGTAATTTCATAAATATCTTTACCATTTGAGGATATTTTGGTAAATGTAAATATATAATTATAGGTGTATTTGGTTTGATTTAATTGAATTAAATCAAAGTTATAGACATTTAACTAATCCATTACCTAAACTTTGTCTTGATTTAATTGGATTAAATCAAAGTGGTAGACAAAGGTGATTAGTCACACCTAATTATACATATTTGGACAAATTAGATTAAGTTCACATAAAAGTTGATTAAAACTTTTATTAGTTGAAATTGCCTAAGTTTTGCTATAAATATCAAGCTTGAGCAAATGTTTTAATCAATTTTAAGAAAGCTAAAATAAGTAAGGGTTAGAGAAATTAGCCTAGAATCATTTGATTACCTTTGAGTGACCTATAATTGTTCATGAGTCATTTCATTGTGGGTATCTAATTTGGTTTGTGTTTTGATTCAAATAAATTCATATTTGTATTCATAATACATGTGTTTGTTGTATAACATGTGTTTATGATGGTTTGAATGCTAAAATTGGATTTTAGGTGTATTGAAGTATTAGGAGAAAATTGGAAGTTTTTAGAACTAATTTGTAGGTAAAATTACGCACTGCCAATATTTTACACAAGATGGCGTCGCAACTCTGATCTTGGCATTGCGACACTCAACATTCAATGTTGTAGGATTCACGATGCTAGCCATTGGGTGTCGCGATGCCCAAACATGAACGTCGTGATGCGCCGTGACCTGATGCCCGCGCTGAAACTTCATTTTCTTTGTTTCAGAGTTTCCGGACTGTGATTTAGTCCTCGTTTTTTCCTAAGGACTCTTAACATAATATATTTTTCCATAAAATATTTTGAAAATAAACCAATGTTAATATCCAAGGGGATACACCCACTTTCACTACGCGGGGCACCGATATGACCATTGGGGTCCCACATCCGCCCTAACAGAATGGTATCAGCGCAGGTCTTAATCACACAACATATGTATTTTGAATTTATTCCATGATAAATTTAATTTGATTATGCATAAGTCATATTAGATATGCATTGCATGTTTTTAAATTTAAATTTAAATTTTGACCCAAGATTGTTAATGACTTGATTGTCATAAATCTCTCATTATTAGGTGATTATTTTATTTTAAGTAATAATATTAATAATGTTGGAGCATTATTGGATGGTTTGTCTTGTCAATACGGAAATTAATGAGTTCTTACTACTTATGCCCAATTGTTGGACAATTATGACCCATAACATCACTATTTGTACAGAACATGGTGTTGCTGTACAAATTAACTATGTGACAAAAGAAATTGCTCTTTTATCATTTGTAATTGGATTACCAAGATATATAAATGATAAAAGGTCCTTATGATTAGTTCCGGATTGAGATGACATGAGACAGTATCAATCCACAAAGGTTTAATCATTAAATAATCCCTAGTCGTAGTATTATCGAGATTGGACATCGATAATGCGGAATAGACTAGTATTACACTTGTGTACGTTGTGGGAGCATAACGGCATAGTTCTCATATATTTAAATATTGGATACTTATGCAAGTGTAATAGGAGGTTGTGTTTACCGATGGTACGGAAACAGCTTCACTCTGGATAGACCCCTCAGAATTCCATTGGTAGTATGACTATGTGTCTATGAAAGTCCGAATCAGGGAAGGTGTATTTGGTCTTAACCTGAGACTTGCACCGCTAATACTTGCGACAATCAATATACTTTGGTTTTGGTCGTCCAGGGCTTTAACCGGTTCTATGTATGCCTCTTCTGGGTATATTGAGAATCGTAGTGTATTGTGTGTGATGTCAAGATGGAAGTATCACTCCAGTCATAGTGGAGATGATGGTCACGTAGGGTACGGAACTAGTACTATTTAGTACTGCAGTCATCGGGATAATATGACTGGGTCATGATTATCCGATTATAGAGACTAGTTACCAGAGATCCGATATGTGCTTCATACGGGGCATACACAATTCCAGACCCAGGCCTAGCACGTGACATCCGATACTAGATCGCAATACACAATACTACATATACTACGCCTGATATAGATTACATATTCCTTTAAGAATATTTCTGGAGAATTGGGTAGGCACTGTGCTTTGCTAGAAGAAAACCATGTCTTGTAAATCGGTAAAAACGTAGTACTAGGTACGTACGTGTTCGGATAGTCCAACGACCGGATTTACTGCCAACATATCTGGGGATCTCATGGGTCGCTTCCCGAAGATTCACCGATGACGTATGACTTGCACATAATTAATCTTGGATTAATTATAAGAGAGAGAAAAATTAATCTAGGATTAATTACAGAGATATTTTATCTGGGATAAAATATTATTTAAGAGAGAGAACGATTAATTTGGAATTAATCGATAAAATAATATATTCGATATATTATACGAAATTAGATTTCGATGCGGAATTAAATTTAGAATTTAATTCGAGCGAACGAGTTAATTTAGAATTAATTTGCTTGTGATGTGAATAGTAATTTTGCTAGGCATAATTATTTAATTAAATTTGATTTAATTACGTTGCAACGGAAAATTCGTTAATTCGGAATTAGCGAACCCGAGCCCGGGAGTGTTTACGGGCCCACTCGTATTTCGAATTCAAGTGCGGCCCACAAGTCACATCAAGCGTCACATCATTAGCCATTCAAGTGATAGATATCTTGTCACTTTGAGTGATATGATGTTAGTCATTTGTGGTTGATGATGGTGGTTGGAAGGCTTTATTGCCTTGTACTTTTGGATTTGAATTTTTGGTATAGATTTTAGAAATCTAAATACACAAAACCAACTCAATTATTCTCTCTCTCTCTCTTCTCCTACCTCACGGCCAAGGGCCATTTTCTCTCTTTTATCTCTCTCAAAACCGAGAGCAAGAAGAAGAAATAAAGAAGATTTGTGGCAAATTTTTCCAATGCTAGCACATAAAGAGTCATCCAAAGGTGATAGGGAAACAAACCCTTGAGCATGGAATCCACTCAAAAAGCTTGGAGCTTGTAGATCATCCTTGGAGGGCTTAACCGAAAATCAAAGGAGCACAAAATGAAGGATTACCGAGAGCTTCAAAGCTTGAAGAAATTTTTGTTGTTCCTCGCATCGCAAAAGCCGATCAAAGTGAGTATTCCGCAACTTAACTTTGTCGTATTCACACTTTTAAATGCTTAAATTGATCTTGTTTTGACCTAGAAAACCCAACAATGGTATCAGAGCGGTTTTTAAGCATGAAAACGAATTAGGGTAAAAATTGGGTAAAATTGACTTGAGCATGTTTGGATGAAATTGATTGTTTGAGTATGCTTGAATAATGATAACATAGTGTTATGCATGATCAATTTGATGAAAATTGAATTGGATCAAATTTTCCCCAAATTAATGGCTTGGCCGAAAGTTGGTGCCCTAATGTCATGGTGATTTTTGTTTTTTGAATCATTGGATGAGTTTGAAAGACTTGGGAAATGTTAATTTGAGATTCAATTGGATTGAAATCGGAATTGGACAAAATCCCCAAATTGCCGTGAATGATAACATGGAAAATGATATGATTTTTGATTCAATTATGTTGGACATGTGTGATGTTGAATATCATAATTAATTATGTAAATTGGTGTTTTATAAATGTTAATTTGGTTAATTAATTATGGCTATACACTTTAGATTAATTTAATTGTGAAATTTGGAATTTTGTAATTTAATTAATTGGGCTTAATTTGGAATTGGGCTTGTAAAGTTGTATTTGGGCTTAATGGGCTCGGTTGGGCCAAGTTTGGTTTAGGTTAATTGGTTGGATCCAATTGGGCCCAAAACCATATCCATAAAGTCCAAATATAATCAAATGGGCCTTTAAAATTTTAATTGGGCCTAATGGGCCTAAATTGGTTTCTTGGCAAATAAGGGTGATTCCTTAAATGGGCTTTGGTATTTGGGTTTGACCCATATTGACCAAAGTCCATGCCTTAAGAAATTAATTGAAAGCACATTGGACTTTAATTAAATTGACATTGGATGTTAATTGGGCTTTAAGACCCGTAAAGATTAGATATAGAATCTAAGTCGTAAAGGCACATTAAATAAAGTGTAATTATTTAATTTAGAATTAAATAAAGAATTAGTATTAATATAAATTAAATTAGATTTAATATAGTAGTTTGATATAATTCAAGAATTCGTACTTTGAGTATTTATTCTTAAAACGAGTCGGACTCGCGCAAAATCAAATCGTTGTTTGAACATTGGATGGTCATTAATTTCAGATTAATTAATTGGATTAGATTGATTGATAACATGCTTTGTGTGAATACATGGATGTGATGTATGGATAATGTATATCGGATGGATATTAGATGGGTGAGGGCAATTTGGAAATTATTGTAATAAATTTAGAATTTATTAAATTGGACCTGCGTGTCCAGCCTATTACCTCTTGACTTTTTGTATTCTCTTCTCACTTATTCCCCTCAATGTAAATGAGGTTTCTTAGAAGTGTTATGTAATTGGGTAGAAGTAAGATTTGTGCTAGCGGGAGAGAGGAGGTGAAAGATTTGTTATAGGAACAAAGTGTTTTAATATCCATCCGCATATCATTATTAAATTTATTTACTCGCCTTATTTGTTTTTAGAATGCATGTTTAAGGGTGTTTGATGAGACCTTAACAAAGATAATTAATTGGTTGCCAATTACGCGAAAAACCCTCAATATATATTAAGCGTTTTCCTT
>SKCR01051543.1:0-15489 GCA_019454045.1 Zanthoxylum bungeanum | reverse complement strand
AGAAGTAAGATTTGTGCTAGCGGGATAGAGGGAAATGGAGAGATTTGTTTCTAGGAATAATTTGTGAGATATTCATCCGCATAATCATTATTAATTTTTTACCACGCCTTATTATGCTTTTAGAATGCATGCTTAAGGGTGTATGATGAGACCTAATCAAGATAATTAATTGGTTGCCAATTACGCGAAAAAACCTCAACAAATATTAAGGGTTTTCCTTCCATTGAGTGATTCATTCTCAAGATCCAAGATTGGCACTGGTTTGTTGGCCAAAGTTAAGACCTTTGTCCATCGCGGATGTGTTTTGAATCATGAAAGCTTTGTTCCATCGTATGTCTTGTCCAAGTTGTGATTTGTTGGCCAAAGTCAAGATCACTTCTTGTCCATCGACATCGATTACGAAGCTTTCCAAAGTCAATGGGTCCCGCTAACTGGAATCATTAAGCTTGTTGTGCCAAAGCCAAGGCTAGTGATTCAGATGAAAAAGGTTAGGGAATATATTGGATATATTGGCATATATTGGATATATGTTTCGGACTTGGAAGTCCACCTACTGGATCTAGGAATGGATGAGATCCAATTGATCTTAGAGATCTACCTAGTTAAATATCATACAGCTTGTTGGCCAAGTCAAGGTTGTGTGTTATTTAACGGGATCCTAGCCCACTAGGAAACTAGTTTTCCCTGAGTACTCAACACAGAGGGTTAGAGGCTCGCCGAAAATTAGTGGGAGGCAAGTATTAATTTTCAATTTCGTTTAGATACTTTCCAATACGCGTCATTTCATTTTTCGTCATTAATTAAATATATATTAGTTGGACTAATACTTAATTGTTGTTTTAAATTAAACAGTGGACTGTATTCAAACTGTTGGTTTCTATAATATGTCCCAAGGAAAGATTAAGCATGTGAAATACAACAATGAATATATATATAATATGAAGTATGGCGGAATCATACTTACAATATTTTTGTGATGAAGAAAATCAAGCCAAGATGGAAGCTCCAAGGTGGATGATTTTCGGCCAAGATGAGAAGATGTGGAAAGCTCCAAGCTTTGTGTATTCCAAGCTCTATGATGGTTTCCCTATCACCTCTTTTGATCCCTTGTAAGGTGCTAGCCTTGCATGTGAGAAGATGTTCCAAACAACCACACTATCTTCAAGCTTTTGGCAACCAAAATGAAGAAGATGAAGACCAAAAACTGCATGCAGTTTCGGCAATGTGAAGAGAGAGAAGAGAGAATTTTCTTCTTGTTCTAATTAATTTTTGATACCAAAATCAATTTATATTTATGCCATATATTTATTAAATAATAATAAATCTATGACACAAACCATGCAAAGGCTTAGAGTGTCAAACACTCAAATTCCATGCATAACAATTGAGTGTATTATACACTATCACCATGCAATGCATTATCAATAACAATAATACATATAATGACATGTGTCATGTGGGCCCACACGTTTCCAAATGAAAGCGGGCCCACGTGCACTCACGCGTTCGGGTTCGATATTTCCGAAAATACCGAACTTGCGTCGCGACGTAATTAAATCGAATTTAAATAAATATCGCGCCTAGCGAAATTATTATTTTACGTCGCTAACGAATTAATTCTAAATTAACTCGTATGCCCGAATTAAAATCTAATTTTAATTCGCGTCGAAATCAAATTTCAATTATTATATCGAATAAATAATTTTATTGATTAATTCCAAATTAATCGTTCTCTCTCTCTAAATAAGGCACTTTATCCGAGATAAAGTTTCTTCCTCCGCAATTAATCCAAGATTAATTAAGTTCGAATCAAATATCATAGGTGAATCTTCAGGAAGCGACCCAAGAGATCTCCGGATATGTTGGCAGTAAATACGGTCGTCGGATAATCCGAACACGCACGTACCTCGTACTACGTTCTTACCGATTCACAAGACAAGGTTGGCTTCTAGCAAAGCGCCATGCCTACCCAATTCTCCAGAAAATATTCTTATAGGAATATAAGATCTATATCAAGCGTAGTATACCGTAGTATTGCGTACATCGATCCAGTATCGGATGACACATGCTAGCCTGGGGCTGGAGATGTGTCTGCCCCGTACGAAACATATATCGGACATCAAGCAAACTAGTCTCTTTAAATCGGACAATCCTGACCTAGTCATATTGTCCCGACGGTTGCAACCTTTTATAGAGTACTAGTTCTGTGTCCTGCGTGATCATCACCTCCATATGTCTGAAGCGATACTTCCATCTTGACATCACATCCAGTACACTACGATTCTCGATAAAACCCAGAAGAGGTTACACAGAACCGGTTAAGGTCCCCCAACCACCAACCAAATTTTACCGATTGTCGCAAGTACTAGCGATGTAAGTTCTCAGGTTAAGACCATATACACCTACCCTGATGCGGCCTCCCATAGACACCTAGACAGACTACTACCAATGGGATTCCGCGGGGTCTATCCAGAGCGAAGCTGTTTTTCCGTACCATCGGTAAAACACAACCTCCTATCGCACTTCATAAGTATCCAATACTTAAATATATGAGAACTATGTCGTTGTGCCCTCACACGTGCACAAGCGCAATACTAGTCTATTCCGCATTATCGATGTCCAGTCCTCTCTAATACTACGGCTAGGGATATTTAATGATTAAACCTTTATGGATTGATACTGCTCATACAAATCTCATCCAGGTACCTAATCATATGGACTTTCGCCATTTATATATCAAAGTAAAATAATATTACAAAACGGCAAAAAGGCAATTTCATTATCACATAGTTAATTTTTTGTACATAATACAATATCATTTACAAACGTGACGCTATGGGACATAATGTCTAACACAAACTACTTCATTTATAGTTGATTATATAATTGGATTATAGTAATCAATATATTTGAATTTAACCAATCAAATGGTAGTTGATTATATAGTTAGACTATAGTAATCATTATATTCGATGTGTATCCGAAATCGTTGATTGGATAGTTGGACTATTGGAATCAAGATAACTGAAAGATTAGCATTTAAAACATAAACCTAGGAGAAAATGTATTTAAACAGCTCTAATTTTCAAATGGGAATAAACCTCAGGATAGTCCTGGGAACTGAGATGTTATTCTATTTGATAGAACAACCTCTCAGGCCTAAGGCCGGAGTTGAGCAAATAGTGGAGCATGAGTTTTGGAAGACTCATGGTGCTGATAACTTTAGTGCTCAATCTGTTATGCTTACTGCAATGATTCTGTTGGTTTATTCTAAGGTCCCAAGATCAAATCAAGACATGAAATAATGCGTGAACACATCAACGGAGGTAGCGAAATACTCTCACATGATCGGTTATGTCGATTTGAAGATGAATCATGCCCAAAAACGCACTGCCCTCATGTCAAACTGTTGCAGTCCACTGTCCCTGCAAAACAGAATTTCGGGTCTCAAAACGAAGCTCCAAACTCCATCGGATGAGTCCCGCCTCATGGTCGAACCTCCCTACCACACCTTCGCAAGACTTGTAAGTGTGCTAGCACTTGATTTCGCACCAAGAAACCACTCTTGCTTCCCTTATTCACGCCCAAACTGGTTCAAAACCAGTGAGCAAAAGTTCATTTGGGCGTGAGTTAGAAGAGAGAAATTTGAGAGAGAAGAAGTTTTTGTGTTGTTTAAAAATGATTTACCAAAAATCAATTTATATTTATGCCATAATATTATTAAATTAATAATAAATTTATGACACAAAACATGCAATGGCTTAGAGTGTCAAACACTCAAACTCCATGCAATGACATTGAGTGCAATGTACACAATCTACATGCAAAGCATTAGAATGACATGTGTCATGTGGGCCCCACACGTTTCCAAATGAAGTGGGCCCACGTGCACTCACGCGTTCGGGTTCGATATTTCCAAAATACCGAGCTTACGTCGCGAAGTTAATTCAATCGAATTTAAATAATAATTGCGCCTGGCGTAATTATTATTTACGTCGCTAACGAATTAATTCTAAATTAACTCGTTTGCCCGAATTAAAATCTAATTTTAATTCCGCGTCGAAATCTAATTTCGTCTAATATAATCGAATATATAATTCATCGATTAATTCCGAATTAATCGTCTCTCTCTTTAGACGACATTTTATCCCGGATAAAACATCTCCGTTATTAATCCTAGATTAATTTTCTCTCTCTCCTTCTTAAATCCCAGATTATTCAAGAGTGCGAGTTGTGCGTCATCGGTGGATTATCGGGAAGCGACCCATGAGATCCCCGGATAATCTGGCAGTAAAACACGGTCGTCGGAGTATCCGAATCACGTACGTACCAAGTACTACGTTCTACCGATTTACGAGACAAGGTCGACTCCTAGCAAAGCACCAAGTCTACCCAATTTCCGGACATATCCATTTAAAGAATATTAGATCTGTATCAAGCGTAGTATACTAATGTATTGTGCATATCGGCCCAGTATCGGATAGTCACGTGCTAGGGCTGGGGCTGGATAAGTGTCTGCCCCGTCCGAAACACATATCGGATGTCTGGTAACTAGTCTCTATAATCGGATATTCATGACCTGGTCATAATATCACGATTGGATGCGCATCACTTAAAAGCACTAATACCGTATCCTGCGTGACATCATCTCCATTATGACTGGAGTGACACTTCCGTCTTGACATCACATCCAATACACTACGATTCTCTGATAAACCCAGAAGAGGTGAACACAGAACCAGTTAAGATCCCCCCCACCAAAACCAAAGTTTACCGATTGTCGTAAGTATTAGCGATGTAAGTCTCAGGTTAAGACTATACACACCTACCTTGATTTCGGCCTCCCATAGACACCTAGTCATAATACCAATGGGATTCCGAAGGGTCTATCCAGAGCGAAGCTGTTTCCCGTACCATCGGTGAAACACGACCTCCTATCGCACTTGCACAAGTATCCAATACTTATATATATGAGAACTATGCCGTTGTGCCCTCACAACGCGCACAAGTGCAATACTAGCCTATTCCGCATTATCGATGTCCAGTCTCGATAATACTACGGCTAGGGATATTTAATGATTAATCCTTCGTGGACTGATACTGTCTCATATCATCTCAATCCAGGAACTAATCATAGGGACCTCTCTTCATTTATATATCTATGGTGATCTAATCACAAATGATGAGAGTGCAATTTCCTTGTTACATAGTTAATTTGCTACAACAACACAATGATCTGTGCAAATAGTGACGCTATGGGTCATATTATCCAACAATCTCCCACTTGGCACATAGCCAGTCACTCGATGTCTACCACCCGAACTATGTACAATTCGCTCAAATTGCTGAGGAAAGATTTTCGTCAGCGGATTTGCTTAATTATCGTCTGACGCGATTTACACGATCATCACATCGCCACGATGTATGATCCGAACGAATCAGATGATATAGAAGTATATATCTGGATCGTCGATGAGACCTTTAATTCCTTAGCCTTGCTGACTGACGCCTAGCTCAGCTGCTAACAGAACTTATCTAATCTATTAGATTTATTTTCGACCCAAATGGCTTCTATTGCTGCCTCAGCTGCAGCAATAATCCGCATTTGTTGTTTATTGTTTATCGGCACAGTTATCTTGCTAGGAAGATTTCCAGCTCACTGTCCCTGTTATTCAAACTTTATAGTACCGTAGTATTTAATCGTTTGGAAACTTGCAGTGGTGATCCCAGTCACTTCAAGTTCTCCTTCTCCATAGTTTAAGATAGCATCTTTAGTTCTCAGAGATACTAACAGATGTTCTTAACTTCAATCCAGTGACTATCACTTGGATTGACCTGATTGTGACTCCATATGCTCGAAGCGTATGAGACACCAATACAAGTACATTTTAAATGTACAATTTCCCAGAGAGTGTTAACAACTCCAAATCTATCCCAGTAGATCTTTATTCCTTGAATAAAGGTTGTTACTCCCCAGAATTCTACGGAGAATTTCTATTGAAAGAATATCTATGAAACCAAGCTTTCACCAATTGCTTTATGGGAATTTCACTGTCAGTGCGCTCTCCCACTAACCTCCTTATATACACAAGAATTATTTCGTTTTGAATCAAATCATAAACCATTATGATTATTTCAAAAAACAGTTCCAAGAACCTTATGCTTGCATCAATCCAAACATGGATCGAATAACCCCAAACCTTGTTTGTCGGTTATACAAAATCGTCAGGATGTTGTAAATATCCTCCAAAAGGTTTCCTTTTCAGGAAAGCGATTTTGATTTGTAACTGACAATTTCATAAATGAAATATACAGTTATCAACAAGCATTTTAAAATGGACTTACCATGGCAACAGGTAAAAGGTTGAACCGTTATTAACACAATGTTGATAACGATACCTTTCCGTCAAAAGCTAGCTTTGTAAGTTGGTATGTTTTCATCCATGTATGTCTTCCTTGAAGACGTTTAATGTACCATAGGCACAACGCCTTGTGGTACAACAACTAGTATCCAAAATAGTTGTTATACATGGAATCCATTTCGGACTCATGGCACTTTGCCATAACAGGGAGTCGATACCTCGTATCACTTCCTCATAACGTAGTCGGATGGTACACCTCCATAAGATTGACATCTAATTAGGTTAGATCAGAAACCCATACCCTAGGTTGTTTTCTGACTCTATCCGATCTACCCGTATTCTTGTGTATTGAAGATTAATGGTACAGATTCATCATAGATGAATTGTTTGTGTTCCATTAAGGACTTCGTGCTTTGAATAGTATTACTCCGATTTTCATTGAGTATCACTATCCTCCCACTGACCACTGCATATCGGTATTCCTCTCAGGAAAACCGCATGGTGAGCAACAATCACATTGTTCTCATGTGGGATTTATAAGTACTATACTTATGGTTTCCCTTAGGATAACCTATATTGGCACTATCCAATTTGGGTTCTTAGTTTGGTATCATCCAACTTATGCCTGGCATACCCAAATTATCAGGAATGAGAAACCTCGTTTCTTTCCTGTTCATATCCTATATGATATCTGTCAAACAGATTTATATGGAACCTTATTCTAAATAAGTTTTGCATTGTTAATACATATCCTGTAGAAGGAAAGTAGCTCAGAGCGACTCGTGATAAACCTTATCATGTCCAACAAAATTCGGTTTTAGTTCGGACACACCGTCTAACTGACGTGTCTCGGGAGGAGTCCTCACATGAAAGAAAACTGTACTCTTTCATTTATATATGAAACTTACTGCTTAAGTATTTTCCATTACGGTCTTACCGTGGCGGAATAATACTATAGCCGATCTGTTTGTTTACTTCGTGTCGAAACTTCAAAAGTTTCCGATCTGTGTTCTTCAAAAGAAACACATAACCATAACGTGATGCCACATCCGTTAAGGTCACGAAATATTCATGTTCACATCTAGCCTAGCTAGATATGGGCCCACTTACTTCACCATGAATAGGGCTAACAGATCGGTGGCCCTTTTACTATTACCAAGTAAATAGTATTTTAGGTATTTTACCTAATAAACTAGATTCGTAGACCTTATTTGAATAGTCAAATCAGTCCTAGTATACTCTTCAAAAGTGTGGATATACGAGTCTTGTTTAATTGTGTCCTAGACAACAATGCCACAAATAAGTCTCTATTGATCAAATCAATTTGAGCTATTTATTTGTCATTTATATGTTTGAGATTTTATTTATATTCAAAATATAAATTATGTTATTTACATCTAATGTATTTATCTCAGTATCATCTTTATATAATGAAACCTTTAGTGTTCTAGAATATAAAGGTTTTATCCGCATCGGATTAAACACTGATATAGAGATAATGTCTCTAGTCAAACTAGTTACATTATAACATTTCCTAATTTAAGTACATACCCAAAGGGTAGTTCCTAAACTTAGGTATCTACGGTCGAAACAACGACTTTCGTCCCGTTTCCAATTCGCAGAGAAATCTCGGCTTGAAGCCAGTATCCAGCTCACAGCGGATTCTGAACGTCAATACATATATGTATTATGTACCACACTAAGTATTTAAAGTCCAATTTTAATACTAGTAGTAACATAACTTTGACAAATATTTTTAAAGTTAGAGCCTCTCCCTTTCTTTAATTCCTTCGTGTCTTCCATATCCAAATGGTAGTCACTTTGGGATATGTCAATTATCATTTCAATATTTCACAAACCTTTGGCCAAGCCTTGGGTTTCGGAATATCGAAATGATGTGCACCTTGTGCTACATGCCCAATTGCAAACTTTGACTTCTCTCCACTAGAATAGTCAAGTAATTCTCTAAGAATTATTAATGCAATTTTAATACTTTTAAATCTAAAGATAGATTTATGATAAGTATATTAATTAAGCACTAAAGTCATCATCACATAAATCTTCCAAAGATTTTATGCTCTACTATTTGCTTAATTATGGGCTTAGTCATAATAAGTTATTTTATCAAATAAATTAACCTATTATTTATTCCCAATTGAAAATTAAATCATTTAAAACATTAATCCAATGATTATATATTTTAAATATTCAACTTTTCAATCTTTCTTGATTTCAATAGTCCAACTATTTAATCAATTTTAATAAGGTACTATTTATTAATGATTACAATAATCCAATTATTTAATCAACTATATTTTAATATTGATTACTATAATCTAATTATAAAATCAACTATCATTTATTCAATTATATTGATTACTATAATCCAATTATAAAATCAACTAACATATTGAATGAGTTTGTATATAGTCCAACTATATATATATTTAAAACAACATAAAATATTAGTCCACTAATATTTTGATTAATATGACGAGTAAAATATAGATGAGCGCGTTTAGCGAGTATTCGAACGAATGTTGCAAATTCAATACTTGCCTCCCACTATTTTCGTCGAGCCTCTAACCCTGTCGAGTACTCGGGAAACCGTGTTTCCTAGTGGGCTAGGATCCCGTTAAATTCACACAATCTTGACTTTGGCCAACAAATTGTATGATATTAACTAGGTAGATCTCGAAGATCAATTGGATCAATCCAACTCCTAGATCCAGTAGGTGGACATCCAAGTCCTAAACATATATCTTATATATGTCTATACATCGAATGTATATCCTAACCTTTTCCTCTGAATCAACTAGGCCTTGGCTTTGGCCACACAAACAAACCTAATGATCCCAGTCAAGCGGACCCATTGACAAGGAAGCTTCGTAATCAATGTCGTTGGACAAGAAGTGGTCTTGACTTTGGCCAACAAACCACACTTTGGACAAGACACCAATATGGAACAAAGCCTCGTGATTAAAACACATCTTTGAAGGACAAGGCTTGACTTTGGCCAACAACCCCTGCCAATCTCGGATCTTGAGTAAGAATCACTCAATGGAAGGAAAACGCATGATATTTGATGAGGGTTTTTCGCGTGCAAATTGGCTACCAATTTAATTATCTTTGTTAAGGTCTCATCATCATACACCCTTAAACATGCATTCTAAATACATAATAAAGCGAGTATGAAAATAAATAATAATGATATGCGATGGATACTTAACACATTGATCCTAGATCAAATCTCTCCCTTTCTCACTCAAGCTAGCACTTGTATTACTTCTACCCGTTACACTACACTTCTAAAGAAACCTCATATACATAGAGGGGAATAGGTGAGAAGAGAATACAAAGAGAAAGAGAGTGATAAGGCTGACACGCAGGTCCAATTTAATAAATCGAATTTATTACAACAATTTCTAAAATTGCCCACCCGACTAATATCCATCCGATATACATTATTCATTCAACACAACCACGTATTCACACACATAAGCATGCTATCAATCAATCTAATCAAATTATTAATCTGATAATTAAGTGATCATCCAATGTTAAACAACGATTTGATTTTGTTCGAGTCAAACTCGTTTTTGCGAATAAGTACTCAAAGTACGAATTCATGAATTAAATTAAATACATCATTAATCTAATTTAACATGTATTTAATACTAATTCACTATTCAATTCCAAATTAAATATTACACTTTTATTTAATAAACCTTTTACGATTTAAATTCCAAATCTAATCGTAACGCGTCTCAAAGACCGATTAACGTCCAACGTCAATTCAATTAAGTCCAATGGGCTTTGATTGATTTCTTAAGGCGTGGACTTTGGTCAACTCGGGTCAAACCGATAACCAAAGTCCAATCCGGGATTTACCCCATAAGCCCATAAATCAATCTTGGCCCATTAGGCCCAATTGAACTTTAAAGGTTCATTAAGTCGCATTTGGGCTTTATGGTCAAGGTTTTGGGCCCAATTGGATCCAATCCATTTGGCCTAAACCAAACTTGATAAATCAAGCCCAATAGGCCCAAATACAAATTAAAGGTTCAAGCCCAATTCATAAGGTCCAATTACAACTTGGCCAAACCAACTTGATAATCCAAAGGCCCAATCAACTTTAAAATTCTAATTTCTAAAATGAGGCCCAATTAATTAAATCCAAAAATCCATTTCACAATTTAATTACCAAAAGTGCATTATATGATTAATCAACTAAATCAACATTTCCAAAACACTAAATTAGTCAATTAATCATACTTAATTCATATTACATGTCAAACACACATAATGAAAAATCAAACCCATTTACATGCTTTCATGCTCTCGGCCAAGGAGGGATTTTGTTCCGATTTGGTTTCGATCCAATCGAACCTACAATCGACATCAAATCACCATCCAATTTGATTTTATACACATCCAATGTCACAAAACCAAAATTCCAAGACAAGACATTAGGGCATATCCAATTCGGCCAACATAGAATTTTTTGGGTTTTTTGTCCAATTCGAAATCCAATCCAATTCGATTCAAATTAACGTCAACCTAATCGATTCTAACTCATCAAATGAATTAAAAAACAAAAATCCAAGATCCCAAAATTCATCAACACATTCGGCCAAGGCATAATATTTGGGGAAAATAATTCCAAATCATTTTTCATCAAATTAGTCCAACCAAATGAATTTAAACATGTTATAAGCATACTCAAACAAGCAATTTATTCAAATCATGCTCAACAAACATTTACCCAAATTTTAAGCCCTACATTTTTCATGCTTGCAACATTAGCTCTTGATGCCATTGTTTGGTTTATTCTAAGGTCCCAAGATCAAATCAAGACATGAAAATAATGCGTGAACACATCAACGGAGGTAGCGGAATACTCACATTGATCGGTTATGTCGATTTGAAGACGAATCATGCCAAAAACGCACTGCCCTTCAAGCTCAAACTGCATGCAGTCCACTGTCCCTGCAAAACAGAATTTTCGGGTCTCAAAACGAAGCTCCAAACTCCATCGGATGGATCCCGCCTCATGGTCGAACCTCCCTACCACCTTCGCAAGACTTGTAAGTGTGCTAGCACTTGATTTCTCACCATGAGAAACCACTCTTGCTTCCCTTATTCACGCCCAAACTGGTTCAAACCAGTGAGCAAAAGTTCATTTGGGCGTGAGAGAAGAGAGAAATTTGAGAGAGAAGAAGTTTTTTGTGTGTATTAAAAAATGATTTACCAAAAATCAATTTATATTTATGCCATAATATTTATTAAATTAATAATAAATTTATGACACAAAATGCAATGGCTTAGAGTGTCAAACACTCAAACCCATGCAATGACATTGAGTGCAATGTACACAATCTACATGCAAAGCATTAGAATGACATGTGTCATGTGGCCCCACACGTTTCCAAATGAAAGTGGGCCCACGTGCACTCACGCGTTCGGGTTCGATATTTCCGAAATACCGAGCTTACGTCGCGACGTTAATTCAATCGAATTTAAATAAATAATTGCGCCTGGCGAAATTATTATTTACGTCGCTAACGAATTAATTCTAAATTAACTCGTTTTGCCCGAATTAAAATCTAATTTTAATTCCGCGTCGAAATCTAATTTCGTCTAATATATCGAATATATTAATTCATCGATTAATTCCAATTAATCGTTCTCTCTCTTTAGACGACATTTTATCCCGGATAAAACATCTCCGTTATTAATCCTAGATTAATTTTCTCTCTCTCTTCTTTATAATCCCAGATTATTCAAGAGTGCGAGTTGTGCGTCATCGGTGGATTATCGGGAAGCGACCCATGAGATCCCCGGATAATCTGGCAGTAAATACGGTCGTCGGAGTATCCGAATCACGTACGTACCAAGTACTACGTTCTACTACCGATTTACGAGACAAGGTCGACTCCTAGCAAAGCACCAAGTCTACCCAATTTTTCCGGACATATCCATTTAAGAATATTAAGATCTGTATCAAGCGTAGTATACTAATGTATTGTGCATATCGGCCCAGTATCGGATAGTCACGTGCTAGGGCTGGGGCTGGATAAGTGTCTGCCCCGTCCGAAACACATATCGGATGTCTGGTAACTAGTCTCTATAATCGGATATTCATGACCTGGTCATAATATCACGATTGGATGCGCATCACTTAAGAGCACTAATACCGTATCCTGCGTGACATCATCTCCATTATGACTGGAGTGACACTTCCGTCTTGACATCACATCCAATACACTACGATTCTCTGATAAACCCAGAAGAGGTGAACACAGAACCAGTTAAGAGTCCCCCACCACCAAAACCAAAGTTTAACGATTGTCGTAAGATTAGCGATGTAAGTCTCAGGTTAAGACTATACACACCTACCTTGATTTCGCCTCCCATAGACACAGGTTAAGACTATACACACCTACCTTGATTTCGGCCTCCCATAGACACCAGTCATAATACCAATGGGATTCCGAAGGGTCTATCCAGAGCGAAGCTGTTTCCCGTACCATCGTGAAACACGACCTCCTATCGCACTTGCACAAGTATCCAATACTTATATATATGAGAACTATGCCGTTGTGCCCTCACAACACGCACAAGTGCAATACTAGCCTATTCCGCATTATCGATGTCCAGTCTCGATAATACTACGGCTAGGGATATTTAATGATTAATCCTTCGTGGACTGATACTGTCTCATATCATCTCAATCCAGGAACTAATCATAGGGACCTCTCTTCATTTATTTATCTATTGTGATCTAATCACAAATGATGAGAGTGCAATTTCCTTATTACATAGTTAATTTGCTACAACAACACAATGATCTGTGCAAATAGTGACGCTATGGGTCATATTATCCAACAGATTCATTAATTTCGTCATAGGAATTAATGATTAAATCCTTATACCATGATGTTGAAATTAAGATCTTCATAGATCAATTCTTAGATCTTAGAGGTACAGATTGCAAAAGAAGCTATTTCGCTCGTGTATATCAGAGGGTACATCTGTCGAGCACTAGGTGTCGCAGAGGATTGCTGACATCGATCAGCTAGGTTAGCTAGGCATTACCTACGTGGCCGAGACTACTAAAGATTTGATCTTATAGTCTCTACCCGAAAGCTAGGGCAGGTTCATAATGAACCAAGAATAAACTCTTGGAGAGTTGATGGCTATGCTCAAGGAGGCAGAGCCAGAATTTCTAAAAGGGGCAAAGGCAAAATCATTATAGTCTTATGGGAAGATAAAGGACATATCCCAAGATGTCTGCCTAAAATATAGCAAACGGGGTCACTGAAGCGTGACTGCCGTATGGACAAGGCAAAAATGAAGGAAGTGAAGGCGGGGAAAGGCTCCGGCTTCAACCATGTTTGTCATAAACATATTCACTATTAGTTTCAAAATTGGATTTTTGATACTAGATGTGGTACATAAATATGTACTGATGTGCAGAATCTGCTGATTAGCATGAGACTGGCTTCAGATGAGATCGACCTACGAGTCGGAAACGGGACAAGAGTCGTTGTTTTAACCGTAGAAACCTAAGTTTAGGAACTACCATTTGGGCATGTACTTAAATTAGTAAACTGTTATAATGTACCTAGTTTGACTAGAAACATTATCTCTATATCTAGTATAACTCATTGCGGGTATACCTTTATATTCTAGAACACTAAGTGTTTTATTTTATAAAGATGATATTGAGATAAACACATTAGATGTGAATAACAATATTTATATTTGGAATATAAATGAATCTCAAACGTATAACATGACAAACAAATAGCTCAAACGGATTTAATCAGATGAGACTTATTTGTGGCATTGATGTCTGGGACACATAAACAAGACTCGTATATCCACACTTTTGAAGAATAGGTACTAGGACGGATTTGATTCTATTCAAATAATGTCTACGAATCTAGTTTAATTAGGCAAAGTGCCTAAAACACCTTTTACTTGGTAAAAGTACAAGTGCCACCGATCTGTTAGCCCCCGTTCATTGTGACGTAACCTTTACGGATGTGGCATCGCGTTATGGTTATGTGTTTCTTTTGAAACACGAATCAGAAACTTTTGATAAATTCAAAGAGTTTCGACACGAAGTATAAAGACAGACTGGCTAAAGTATTAAAACATCACGATTGGACCGTGATGAAAATAGTTAAACAATAAGTTTCTCGAATAATTGAAAGAGTATAGTATTCTTTCACGGTGGACTCCTCCCGGAACACCTCAATTTGATGGTGTGTCCGAACAAGAGAAACCGAACTTTGTTGGACATAGTAAGGTTAATTATGAGTCACTCTGAGCTACCATTTTCCTTCTAGGGATACGCATAAAACATTGCAAAACTTATTTTGAATAAGGTTCCATGAAAATCTATTAGACACATTTCATATTAGATATGAACAGGAAAGAAACCGGGTTTTCTCATTCCTGAAGATTTGGGAATGCTAGGCATATGTTTGGATGATACCAAACTAAAACCCAAATCGGATAAGTGCCTGATTTGTAGGTTATCCTAGGGAAACCAAAGTATAGTACTTATACAACTCACAAGAGAACAATGTAATTGTTGCTCTTCGTGCGGTTTTCCTAATAGGAATACCCATAAGTAGTGGCAAGTAGGAGGAAAGTAAAACTCGATGAAAATCAAAGTAATACTATTCCAGGAACCGAGTCCTCATGGAACACAAACAGTTCATCAGGGATGAAACTGTACCACAATCTTTGAATACACAAGAACCGCGTAAGTCGGAGAGAGTCAGAAAATAACCTGGGAGGTATGGTTTCTGATCTCACTTCATAAAGATGTCAATCTATATTGAGGAACACGAATTGGCTTCGTATGAGGAAGTGATACAAGGTATCGACTCCCTATTATGGCAAAGTGCCATGATGTCTGAAATGGATTCCATGTATACCAACCAAGTTTGGACACTGTTGTTATACCGAAAGGCATTGTGCCTATTGGTGCAATATGAGTCTTCTTGGAAGACATACATGGATGGTAATATACAAACATACAAAGCTAGGCTTGTAGCGAAAAGGTATCATTATCAAAATTGTGTCGATTACGACGAAAACCTTTTACTCG
>SKCR01051542.1:0-15475 GCA_019454045.1 Zanthoxylum bungeanum | reverse complement strand
CCATAAAGTTGAGCAGCCCATGACCGGCTGTCGAGTCCACCAATTCATCTACCTTCGGAAGTGGAAGCTATCATTTGGGCAAGCCTCGTTCAGATCGGAGAAATCAACACATATTCTCCATTTCCCACTAGCCTTCTTCACCAAGATCACATTTAATACCCACTCTGGGTACTTGACATCCCCGATCAACTCGTCCTTCATCAATCTTTTAACATTTGCCTAGATCACCTTATATCGCTCCTGGTTGAAAATCCTCATTTTCTGCATTACTGGTTTACGAGTACGATCTATCATCAAACGATGACTGATTACCCAAGGATAAATCCTGGGAATGTCCTCGTGGTTCCACGTAAAGACATTCGTGTACTCTTTCGAACAACATAACAACTGCTTCTACAAATTTGGCTCCAGCCTGGCCCCGTATTAATCACCTTCCTGAGGCCATCTATTGGCTCAAGTTCTTCACATGCCCCTAGCTGAGCAAGGTCCTCGGGTCGGGGATCGGTTTACTTTATTTCTATCGCTTCCTCCTCTATTTCTTTCATTTTCACCCTCATACCTTCAATTCATATAGTCTCTCGAGAAAAGACAGCAAAACAACTCCTCGCCACCTTCTGACTTCCACTAACTACCCTGACTCCTTCTTTGGTCAAGAACTTTAACTTCAAGTAATAACTTGACAATGCTGCCCTCGATTTCATCATGAAGGTTCTTCCCAAAATCACCTGATAGCTGCACAAATAATCCATTACGGTGAAATCCATCATGATGATACGGGTATAGGGCCCGTCCCAACAGTCATCGTTAGCGGCACCTGACCAAACAGAACAACTGTTGCATTCCCAAACCCGTGCAATGGGGTTACGTCCTGGTTCAAGGTAGTGAACTTCATGCCCAAATCATTCAAGGCCTCCTTGGAGATGATACCCACCGTGCTCTCAAGATCCACCAATATTCTTTCCACCTCTGCTTCACCAATATTGGCTTTGATTATCAACGCATCATCTTGAGGGTAACTTACGCCTTAGAAATCCTCCTCTCTGAACAATATGGGCACTGGTGTGGCCTTTCGAATCCTTTGAGACCTTTTCGTTGTTAGTGTCTCGGAGCCTTTGATCCGACAGTAATTCTTCCTTGCTATATTTGAATCCCAGGCCAACGTCCTTCCCTCTGCTATTGTGAATATTAGCCTTTTCTCCATTCGATGTCGGATTCTCATAGCCTCGTGGTCAATGCATTCCTTCAAGTAGCCATTTCTCACCAGATCCTCCACTTATTCCTGCAAGTCTCTGCATCTCTCTGTGGTATGCCCATTCACATTGTGGTTCGCATAATAGTCCTTGTTATCTCTTTTCTCAACTGGGAATCTCCTAGGGTCAGAATCAGTCAATAGGCCCTTATCTTGAATGTAACACCTCAAATATTCTGGCGTAAATACCGACAATCACTTCATTATAGAAGACATGATACGTGATATAAATTATGCTTAAGTATGTATGTACTTGCGAAATTATTTTTCGGATATTTGATAAATCATTGTAGTTCACATACGAAATTATTTTTCTATTCCGTATCAGACAATCTTTAGTATTTTGACCATAAATTTGGCTATTAATGTCCAATTTCAATGATTTTAGTGCAGTTTCGAAACTAAGACGAAGAGCTACAACTTTTATATTGAGCATTTTCTTAAATTCTCACCAGAAAAAGGTAAAAACTTCTAGTATTATTGTATATAATGTAGCATTTTAGGAATTTTCTAGAAAATTCACATGTGACATAAGAAATTATTTTTTATTGCAAAACAAATATACCACTAGTATAAATTGGAACCATTGTTCATCATCTTCAAAATAATAGAAGGAATCCACGTTATTTTTACTTCTTTTTTTTGGATAACTAGGGTGTCCGGGCCAGCTTACGCGTACCTCGACTAATCCCCGGGACCTGTGCCCCGTGCCCTTAGAAGTTTCCCGACACAGATCAGGGTAAGTCTCTGGCTTTTCACACCAGGGGGCATGGCCCCAAGAAAATACATCTAGTGTGATTCAAACCTTGAACCTGAGAGGGAGCAAACCACTCAAGCCCATTCTTATCTCTTTCCCACTTTAGCAAATTTTGTCCACCATTTTAGAATGAAATCAATCATATCTTCAAGAAATGTTGATGTTTCATTTCTTGTTTGGTTGGAAATTTCTCAAAGGAAAATTTGGGGATGATGGCCGAATTATGGGCTGATTTTTGAACGATGTTGTGTTGATTGCTGGTGTTTTGGAGGTGACAATGATGGTACAGGTGTGGGGAAGGAGGATAGTGCTGATGATGGTGAAAGTACAGTTCTTGTACATTATATTGTGTTGAGGATGTTGGGTCTCCAAGAACAATCCAAGATCATTTTAAGCAAAATTGATGTGTGAATACGCAAAGAAGTAGCGGAAATACTTACATTGAACGGATTGGATGTAGGTGTAAATTCAAAAATTCCACTTTAAGAAGTTGTTCCAAGCTCCTCTCTTTGATGTATGTTGAAGCTCCAAGCTTGAAGTTTGAGATTCCAAACTCTAGGGAATGTTTCCCGATCACTTTTGTATGATGTAATATGTGCTAGCACTTGGAAAAATTTGCAACAAATTGCTTCCTTTGCCTTTGTAATTCTCGGCCAAGCCAAGAAAGAGAAGGGAAATTTTTACTTTCACCATGAAAGAGAGAGAGAGGAAGAGTGAATGAATTTTTGATTTCAAAAATCTAATTACCAAATACCAAAAGTTAGTATATGTCACTTTACACTTCAAATAAAATAATAGAAGTGTAATTTACAAGTTTTCAACTACTAACAACTTCCATCAAGATAAAGTGACAAAATTGACTAGTGATGTGACTTGTGATGTGACTTGTGGGCCCCATTTTAATTCAAAATCCAAGCGAGCCCGCAAACACATTCCGGGCTCGGGTTCGTTAATTCCGAATTAACGAATTTTTCGTTACGACGTAATTAAATCAAAATTAATTAAATAATTATGCCTAGCAAAATTACTATTAAAGTCGCTCGTGAATTAATTATAAATTAATTAGTTCGCCCGAATTAAAATCCAATTTTAATTCCGTTATGAAATCTAATTTCATTTAATATATCGATTATATTATTTTATCGATTAACTCCGAATTAATCGTTCTCTCTCTATTAATTGAATTTTATCTCAGATAAAATCTTTCCGCAATTAATCCTAGATTAATTATGTTCGAGTCATACGTCATCGGTGAATCTTCGGGAAGCGACCCATGAGATCCCTGGATATGTTGGCAGTAAATCCGGTTGTCAGACTATCCGAACACGTGCGTACCCGGTACCACATTCTTACCGATTTACGAGACATGGTTGGCTTCTAGCAAAGCGCCGTGTCTACCCAATTCTCCAGAAATATTCTTTAAAGAATATATAATATTTTATCAGGCGTAGTATACGTAGTATTGCGTATTACGATCCAATATCGGATGTCACATGTTAGGCCTGGGGCTGGAACAGTGTCTGCCCCGTACGAAGCATATATCGGATCACTAGTAACTAGTCTCTTTAATCGGATAATCATGACCTTGTCATATTATCCCTATGGTTGCAACACATTAGAGTACCAGTTCTGTATCAATGCGTGATCATCATCTCCATATGACTGAAGTGATACTTTCGTCTTGACATCACACCCAATACACTACGATTCTCAATGTACCCAGAAGAGGCGTACACAGAACCTGTTAAAGTCCTGGATGACCAAAACCAAAGCGTATTGATTGTCTTAAGTACTAGCGATGCAAGTCTCAGGTTAAGACCAAATACACCTACCCTAATTAGGATTCCCATAGACACATAGTCATACTACCAATGGAATTTCGAGGGGTCTATCCAGAGCGAAGCTGTTCCCGTACCATCGCTAAACACAACCTCCTATCACACTTGCATAAGTATCCAATACTTAAATATATGAGAACTATGCCGTTATGCTCCTACAACGCGCACAAATGCAATACAAGTCTATTTCGCATTATCGATGTCCAGTCTCGATAATACTACGACTAGGGATATTTAATGATTAAACCTTTGTGGATTGATATTGTCTCATATCTTATTAATCCGGAACTAATCATAACGACTTTTATCATTTATATATTCAAGTAATCTAATTACAAAATGATAAAATAACAATTTCAATTGTCACATAGTTAATTTATACAAAAACCATAATGTCTTTTAAAAATAGTGACGCTATGGGTCATAATTTTCCAACAATCTCCCACTTGGCCTATAGCCAGTCACTCAAGCATCTAACACCTGAACTATGTACATGTCGCTCAAACTTTTGCTGAGGAATAGCTTTCTTCAGCGGATCTGCAATGTTGTCCTCTGATACGACCTTCTCAATCTTCACATCACCACGATGTATGACCTCACGAATCAGATGGAAACGTCGAAGTACATGCTTGGATCGTTGATGAGACCGAGGTTCATTAACCTGTGCTATAGCCCTGTTATTGTCACAATACAATGGAACGGGCTCAGCTGCTAACGGAACTACTCCTAATCCAATTAGGAATTTACGGATCCAAACTGCCTCTTTTGATGCTTCAGCTACAGTAATATATTCTGCTTCTGTTGTTGAATCAGCAACAGTCTCTTGCTTGGAAGATTTCCAGCTTACTGCTCCGTTGTTCAAACAAAATATGTACCCGGATTGTGACTTACAGTCGTCTTTATCAGTTTGGAAACTTGCATCGGTATACCCTGTTACCTCAAGTTCTTCATCTCCATAAATTAAGAAAGCATCCTTAGTTCGTCTAAGATACTTAAGGATGTTCTTAACCTTCATCCAGTGACCATCACTTGGATCTGCCTGATAGCGACTACACATGCTCAAAGCATATGAGACATCAAGTCGTGTACATATCATGGCATACATGATCGATCCGACTGCCGAGGCGAATGGGATTCGACTCATGTTGTCTCTCTCATCTTGAGTTTTAGGACACATGTCCTTAGATAGAGTAACGCCATGTGACACTGGCAACAATCCCTTCTTAGAGTGTTCCATGTTGAATCTCTTCAACACTTTGTCAATATATGTGCTCTGGGAGAGTCCAAGCAGCTTTCTAGATCTATCCCGGTAGATATTTCTTCCCAGAATAAAGGCTGCTTCTCCCAGATCTTTCATGGAGAATTTTAATGAAAGCCAAGCTTTCACCGATTGTAGCATGGGAATATCATTGCCAATAAGCAATACATCATCAACGTAAAGGATAATGAATGTCAGTGCGCTCACACTAACCTTCTTATAAACACAAGGATCATCCTCGTTTTGAATGAAATCATATTCTTTTATGATCTCATCAACACTTTGGTTCCAAGAACGTGATGCTTGCTTTAATCCATAAATGGATCGATTTAACTTGCAAACCTTGTCTGCATGTTTTGGTACGAAAAAACCATCAGGCTGTTACATATAAACATCCTCCAAAAGGTTTCCGTTAAGGAAAGCGGTTTTGACGTCCATCTATCATATCTCGTAATCGAAATATGCAGTAATAGCAAGCATTATCCGAATAGATTTAATCATGGCAACAGGTGAAAAAGTTTCGTCATAATCGACACCATGTCGTTGACGATACATGTAGGCATTGCATTTTTGCATGTGAAACCCAATGATGAGTCTCAGTTGGAGGCACTACCTTTTAAGTCGCGGGAACCGCGGGAAACTGACATCGGAAGGGAGGAGTCAAGAATTGACTCATATTCGGATTAAGTTCACTGGTTTAGCTTCGGGTTACTTGTTGGTTTTCCGTTTTAAAAATTATTCCTGGCCCAAAACACTCACAAATCACCTAACCTCGGCCCAAAATCCTCGGAAGCCCCTTTGCCTTCACCCAAAACCCCCGCAAGCCCACACACCTTGTCCACACAAACCAAACCCACCAACCAAAGCCCACACGCCCAACCAAAAGCCCACACGCCCAATGACCCTAATTACACCCAAATTAAAAAAAATATTAGATTAAATATTAATTAGATAATGTATTTGAATTAAATAAAATATTTTAAGCCATTTACCAATTAAATAAAACATAATATATAATCATACCTAATTTGGACAAATCAAATATATTAACTTCCTAACTAAACAAAATCACATACTAAATTAAAAATATGCCATGCCTAATCCTAACCAATCAAATATATTGTATTACTAATTTGAACCAAATTTGTCCCCCCTCAATCTAATCTTTTCCTTGTTAGATACCAAATCAAATCCTCCCTTTAATTCCAAATCCTATTCCTTGTGAGACAAGGTGAAGCCCTAGCCTTTCTATATATAAACCACACCTTTCCAAGGCATTCCTCTCCCCTAGTTTACGCCCATCACAAGAAATAAAGAAGCAAAGAATTTCCAACCCCTCTCCAAACTCTCCATTCACGCATATTACACAAAATATATAAAAAAAATTTCTTCATCTTCTTCCCCTACTTGACCAAAAAACACAGCCCCATAAGCCTCCCTCACATCACCGAAAAATACACCAATACAGCAGCCATTTGCACGTCAAAAACGCAGCCCAATAAGCCTCTCTATATCACTGAAACAACAGCCCCGTAAACTTCCCTGCAGTACCAAAAAACTGCATTGCTATTAGCCCTCAAAACAGTCCCTAAAATCCCTAAACCAGTAACATAAAAACTGCACTTATAACCCTTAAATAATCACACAAAAACTGCACTTAAAACCCACAAAAAACACCCAAAACAGTCCCCTATACACTTGAAACAGTGACCAATAATACGACAGCGAAACTGCGAGGAAACAGCAGCAAAACAGAGTCAAAATAGTAGCTTGAGCAGTGAAACAACGAGGTAAAATGCAAACCAGTGAACCAGAAAAGTTGCGGTGTGATAGCCCTTCCGACGGCCGTGAAACGTGAGTTCGAAAGTCGACATAAAAGGTTAGACCTGAGGGTATTTTCCACATTCGTTTTCTGTTTTATTTGTATTATTTATTGAGTATTGCTTGCATGATTGTTATGATGAAATGCATGTTGTGGCCCTTGAGTAGATAAATATACATGGATTATGAGATATTGTATGTTGTGGCTTTGGAATAAAATGAGAGATGTGTCAACTCTCACGGTATATCGGATGGAAACCCGGACATAAATTTCATAGCCGATTCCGAATGGACGGTAGTATGATCTGTACTCGGGATACAACTCCACGTACCGCTTGAGTAAACGACACTTTCTTTTGCTTTATATTGCTTTGATTTATTTATTTTTCATCATTTGAATTCCGCACATTATTTGTATGCATGATACAATCGAGCGCATGGGCTTAGTAAGTCGGATTAAAGGTCCCCCATTTGGAGGGGTTAAAATCCTTTACCACAATGCTTTGCCGCGCCGGTTGATGTGTGTTCGGTTGGATATAAGATATGTTCAATCGGGCATACTAAGTTTGATGTGATTGCCTTTATATTTGTATGTATGATACAATCGAGCGCATGGGCTTAGTAAGTCGGATTAAAGGTCCCCTATTTTGAGGTGTTAAAATCCTTTACCATAATGCTTTGTCGCGCCGGTTGATGTGTGTTCGGTTGGATATAAGATATGTTCAATCGGACATACTAAGTTTGATATGATTGTCTTTATTTTTGTATGCATGATATGATCGAGCGCATGTGCTTAGTAAATCGGATTAAAGGTCCCCTATTTGGAGGGGTTAAAATCCTTTACCATGATACTTTGTCGTGCCGGTTGATATATGCTCGGTTGAATGTAAGATGTGTTCAATCGGGTATACGAAATTTCATATAGTTATCTTTATCTTTGTATGCATTGTAACGAAAGGAGCATGGGCTTATTGTGTTGGATTAAAAGGGTCTCCATTTGAGAAGAAAAGCCTAAAAGGCTACCTTTACCACGATATTTGCCGTGTCTTTCATCCATTGATTGCATTGTTTATCCCTGTCTTGGCTCAACCTATTGTCATTGGTGTACCCATATCCCCTGCCCTTTAAACTCCATGAACCCTCATCAACTCATCATATTATAAACCCATTCACCATGCACGTAACTGCCCCCTCATGCTCACGATAACTCCCCCTTCTCAACTCACTGCCTTCACGCCCACTGAACACAACCACAAACCCCAACACACACGCTCTCGCCCCCACGTACCTAAACACGGCCATAATTCCCCACGTGAGCAGCCCTCACTCTTTCGCACAAAGAACACATCACACCAGTCCACGCCTCACAACACGCCATAAGCCTCTCGCCACATAGCACCTCACGGCCTCACGTAAGCCAATTCACGCCAATTGCCTTAAACATGCCCACTAAATTGCACGCATAAAACCCTAAACTAAACCCTTCATTCGACAGCCCCTTGCACTCACGCACACACTCACAACTCTTATATAAAGCCAACTATACCATTCATGCATGTATTATGAAATCCCATATAGTCATTCTTATCTTTGTACGCATCATAGTGAAAAGCATGTTTATCCCATTGGTTACATCATTTACCTTCGTCTTGGTTCAACGTATTGTATTACAATTCATATATCTATGTCATTATAGCATTTGAGTATTATTTCTTGTGGTATATCGGATGGAAACCCAGACATAAATTTCGTAGCCGATTCCGAATGGACGGTAGTGCGGTCTTTACTTGGGATACAATTCCACGTACCACTTGGAAAAGTGCTCATATGTGTGCTTGTGTGGTTAGTGTGTGTGCTTGTGTCTTTCGTGAATATAATATGCCAATGAAGTTGTATGTTCGTTGCTACTTTGATGTACTTTCAAGCATGCAATCTTAGATGTGAAATATATGTAAATTCAGGTGTAAGTTTTATCTTGTACATGTGAATTTAGAAGCATGATACTCTTGGAAATAAATGTTACTTAAACTTGATTAAATTATTACATAAATCCTTTCATTACAAGTGACATATGTAAGGGACCATTCCGAACCCAACGGTTTGAGGTCTTCCCTTGCGAGGGGTGAGTGCGACCTTAAATCTCATTTTCCCGGTTCACACCGGGTGGCGACTCCATTATTCTCCGGTTTAGTCCCCTGTGGCTACTTCGTACTCCCAACTAGGCCGTGAGCCTGGAACAGCATGCGTCGTCCAGTTTCTGTGTCCCACAGTCTGGCGACTCCACTGGGGATAGATCGACCCCGAAATATTGTCTTGTAATGTTTGGATTTATGTTCTAATTGACCGTGTCTATAGTGGATAAATGAGGGTTTAATCAAGGGCATTTTGAGGCTAGGTAATGGTTTGGTGTCTTTCTTCATTCACTACCTTCCTAGAAGGAAAAGCTGTGAAGGCACCTATAGGCCATCTACCCTTAGCCTATTGTGATGGACTAATTTGGAGGACTCGTTGTTTATTCCTGTCACCAAGTGATAAGAGCCTAAGAGGCTAGGGTACTTAAGAGAGCCTCGCTCCACCCTCCCTCTGGGGAATCTACAACGGGAAATCCATTTGACAGTCAGTCACACACCATAGCTCATTCGCACGTACCTTAGTGTATAAAAAAAGGTGCACTCACTTGGTCGCTTGAACCCTTGATTGGGGAGACCTAGTTGTGGGCCATCCTTCACCGGTGAGAGCCTTTGTCTACACTCTTGCGAACCCACCCATAGACCGGGTTTGTATGGTTAAAGTAACAATTATTTCCTTGAATATGTGCTTGTGGACCATCCTCATTTGGATGCAGTTGGAATATTGTCAGAAATGCAAACTTGCTGGGCCATTTAAACTGGGGCGAGTTCGTACCTTATGACTATTAGGCCCAAAGCTTCTGAAATGTTGATGGGCCATTATGTAGAAATTATTACTTTATGTTTGCATTATCTTTCTTTTATGCTTGTGTTTGGGAACATCGTCGTTTGGATCCATTTGGACCATTTGTCATGGGATATGGGCTTGTTGGGCCATTTAAACTGGGACAAGAATGTATTTTATGACGATTGGGCCAAAGGCTTCTAAGTGCTGATGGGCCACTTTGTGCTTGTGTTCAGAACGTTACCATTTGGATTTAGTTGGGCTCCTTGTCATGAGATGTGTACTCGTTGGGCCATTTAAACTGGGACGAGTTCAGTCCTATGACAGTTAGCCCAAAAGCTTCTAAAATGATAACGGGCCGATTTGTTTGAAAATTTTAGTTGATTTGGTATGTTATATATATTACATGCATCTCATGCACCTCATACATACATATGTCATGTTAACACCTTCTATGTCTCAAAAAGACATCATAGATACTGTTTGGGTTAGAGAAGGACAGCCATTAAGAACAGTAGTCAGAAGAACAAACATAAAAGAAGACCGGGAATGAGCCCGTATGGATCAGTTAGATAACGGTCTCGCCAAGATTACTGAACAGTTGCAAGCCTTGACTACTGCTATGGCTGGTATGGCTGTGCCCCGTGCTGGGGGAAATTCTGAGAATGTGAGGCGTGAGGAGCCTCCGAATGGGTTGGGGGATGATATCCCCACTTTTGATGATGATATGGCAGAGTATGCAACAGGCAGAGTATCTGGGTCTCAGGCAGAGTTACAGAAACTTCGGGATCAGGTTGAATCAGTTACCCGCAGATGAGGGGTAAGAATGAGGATTTGCTGGATTATGACACACTGACTTTCGAGGAACAGTTTTCGGCACAGTTCTAGATGCCTGATATGGCTAAGTTTAACGGGAATGGGGATCCAAGGTGCATCTCCGACAGTTTGTATCAGTCATGAGTTCAGTTGGCTTATCTCAGCGCCAAGTGCAGAAAATGTTTGGAATGTCGCTCAACGGAGCTCACGTGGTGTGGTACCACAGTTTGGAGAAGAAAGTGAAGGAAGATTGTAGGGAGTTGGCTGATGATTTCCTGAAGCAGTATGTCATTGACCTAGAGATCGATCTGTCACTCCGTGATCTGGAGAATGTTAAGTAGAAATCAGAGGAGAGTTTTAAGGAGTATGTGGACCGGTGGAGGGGTCAGTTGTTGAAAATGCAAACTAGGCCCTCGGAGAAGGACCAGATTAAAATGATCATCAAGGGCACCAAGCCCTCCATCTATGGGAAGCTAAGGAGGATGACCTCCATGATTACTGATTTTCGGCAGTTGAGGGAAACTGTCATGGATATTGAGGAAGAAGAGGCCGAAAATAGAAAATTCTATGGTCTGAACAGGAGGCCCATTGGGGGGGCATCGGGAACAAAGCCCGTTTCTGCTGAGATTACCGCTATTCCGGAACCGGAGATTCTCCAACTTATGTAGGCCCTTGTCCAGAGTATTGGAGAAGTTGAAGAGACAAGGACTTCTGTCACCCCTAGAAGCCAAACCATTACCCAATCCCCTACCATCACATTATAACCTAAGCCTTTACTGTCACTTTCACCAACAAAAGGGCCATGACACCGACAATTGCGCCCGACTCCGCCATGAAATCCAAGACCTGATAGACCCAAGAAAATACCTGACCCAGAAATAGAACAGCCTGACACACACAGAAACCCTTGCCCAACTACCGTGCCGTACCACCACCAGCCTATATGATCAATTCTGGCCTCCCAGAAGACCTTGTCCTAAAATCCTTTCACCCTCAAGCCTTTTGCCTGGGAATCTGGGATAGTACTAGTGAAGATGAGACTGAGCAGGGGAAAAACTTTTGGCTTGATTTCTCTAGCAGTGATGAGGAAGAAGTAAGGGGAATGACGCGCAGTGGTCGTTTTTACAATGATATGGCGGAGAAGGGTAAGGAAGTTTTGACAGATGGTAGAGAAGTGGTTGAGACTGCAGAAAATACTGAGGAGGATATAGTGCTGAGGCAATTGAAGAAGACTAGAGCACAAGTGAGTATCTGGGAACTGTTATGTGCATCTCGGGAGCATAGGCAGGCCATGGTTGAGGCCTTGAGCAAGATTGTGGTACCGGAAGACGCCAACCCTGCAATGTTTATTGGGTCAGTTCAGAAAGAAGCTTTGCAGATATATTTTTCTGAAGATGAACTCCCGGAGGAGGGAGAAAATCATAATAGGCCTCTATTTATCAGGGCCGAGGTGAGGGGCAAGAGAACTTCATGTGTGATGGTGGATGACGGCTCATCCATCAATGTGTGCCCGCTGAAAATTCTTGCGAGATTGGGTATGAAGCAACAGACTTGGACCCCTCTAGCATGACTATTAAGGCTTATGATGACAGCAAAAGGGGAGTCGAGGGTACTTTTGTGGCTATGGTCAAGGTAGGCCATATTGAAGATGAGTTGAGTTACAGGTGCTGGACATCCCAGCCAATTTTGCCTTTTTGTTGGGAAGGCCTTGGTTTCACAACTTGGGGGCGTACCTTCCACTTTACATCAGATGATCAAGTTCCCGTATGAGGGAGAAATTGTTACTATCCGGGCTGAGGTAGATAATGTCGTGGCTACCTTGGAGATACAACCTTTCACGAGGTTTCAGATGTCAGCTACTTTTGAGGAATTGGTGGATCCTAGGTGGCAAGGATCATGAAAAAATGAAGTTTGAGCCGGGTGAAGGTTCAAAATTGCCAGATTTCAGAGGACAGACTACTCGGAAATGTTTGGGGTACAAATCTGATGAAGAAAAACCGAAGGTCAAGAAAAAGGGCCTGAAACTGATGGAGTGTTTTGTGAAAGCTTCAGGATATCAAGGGGAGCCTGAACCTATGGAAGTTAATGGAATTGTGGTACCCTGGGGTTGAGATCTTCCGGATATGTTGGGTAAGAAGCTGATAGTTGAAGAAATTGTGAAGAAAGAAGAAGAGAATTGGGAGGAAGAACTAATGAAGTTGGAGAGCCTGACTCTGGGAGAGGACGAAAAGTCTGAGGAAGACCTGATTGCAGAGGAAGAAGTGTCTATAGATGATGAAGACATTTACCTTCCTGATTGTTTGAATGTACTTCCTGCATTATCCAATAATAAAGACATTTCTTTTGCTTACTTGTCTGAGTCATTTCCATTTACTCTGCACGAATCAAGCATATTTGACATCAGTTCAGCCAGAATTACTGCATTTAACTTGGGTACACTTGAGAACCCCAAGGAAATTCTGATTGTAAGTGAAGTAACCTCCGAAGAGAGGGAGAACTAGAAGAAGTGTTGGTCAGATATGCCAAAGTGTTTGCTTGGTCCTATGAGGACATGCCTGGGGTAGACAGATGTTAGACAGTATGACCCATAGCGTCAACTATTTTGTAAAATGATATTGTAATTATTGTACAAAATTAACTATGTAGTAATGAAATGCCTTTTACCGTTTGGTAATTTATTTACTTTGATATAAAAATGGTAAAAGTCCTATGATTAGTTCCGGATTGTGATGATATGAGACAGTCTCAATCTTAAAGGTTTAATCATTAATATCCCTAGTCGTAGTATTATCGAGATTGGACATCGATAATGCGGAAAGACTAGTACTGCACTTGTGCATGTTGTGAGGGCACAACGGCATAGTTCTCATATAGTTTAAGTATTGGATACTTATGCAAGTGCGGTAGGAGGTGTGTTTTACCGATAGTACGAAAACAGCTTCGCTCTGGATAGACCCCGCGAGTCCCATTGGTAGTATGTCTGCGTGTCTATGGGAGTCCGCTCAGGGTAGGTGCATATGATCTTAACCTGAGATTTGCATCTCTAGTACTTACGACAATCGGTAAAATTTAGGTTTGGTGGTCCAGGGCTTTAACGAGTTCTGTGTATACCTCTTCTGGGTTTATCGAGAATCGTAGTGTACTGGGTGTGATGTCAAGATGGAAGTATCACTTCAGACATATGGAGATGATGATCGCGAGGGATACAAACGAGTACTCTATAATGGTTGCAACCATCGGGATAATATGACTAGGTCAGGATTATCCGATTCAAAGAGACTGGTTGCTTGATGTCCGATATGTGTATCGTACGGGCAGACACATATCCAGCCCAGGCTTACATGTGATCATCCGATACTGGTTCGATATACACTATACTACGGTATACTACGCCTGTTATAGATCTAATATTCCAGTAAGAATATTTCTAGAGAATTGGGTAGGCATGGCGTTTGCTAGAAGCTAACCTTGTCTTGTAAATCGGTAAAACGTAGTCTTGGTACGTACGTGTTCGAATAGTTCGACAACCGGATTTACTGCCACATATCTAGAGGTCTCTTGGGTCGCTTCCCAAAGATTCACCAATGACGTATGATTCAAACTCGATTAATCTTGGATAATTACGGAGAGACTTTATCTTGGATAAAGTACTATATAAGAGAGAGAACGATTAATTTAGAATTAATCGTAAAATTATTATATTCGATATAATAATCGGAATTCGATTTCGACGCGAATTGAAATTAGATTTTAATTCGGGCAAACGAGTTAATTTAGAATTAATTCGTTAGCGACGTAAAATAATTTCGCTAGGCGCAATTATTATTTAAATTCGATTTAATTAACGTCGCGACGTAAGCTCGGTATTTCAAAAATATCGAACGAACCCGAACGCGTGAGTGCACGTGGGCCCACTTTCATTTGGAAACGTGTGGGGCCACATGACACTTGTCATTATTTGCATTATTTAATCAAGATGTATTGCATGAAGATAGTGTACAAGCAGCACTCAAGGGTATTGCATGGAAATTGAGTGTTAGACACTCTAAGTCTTTGCATGGATGTGGTCATAAGTAGATTATTATTTATATTAATGACATAAAATAAATTGATTTTTGAGACAAAATCAAACCCTCCTCTCCGATCATCTATTACCGAAACAGTGAGCTCTCAAAGCTCTCTCCAATTCTTCATTTGTTTTGTGGCAAGACAAGAAGAAAGTGTGCTTGTTTGGAACTCTAACACACAACTTTGGCTAGCAACATCAAGGGATCATACAAGGTGGTTATGGGAAACTCATCTAGAGCTTGGAAGGATCAATTAAAGCTTGGAGCTTCTCTTACCTGCTGCTTGGCCGAATCCTCCACTGCACAAAGGAGCAAGATTTGTTTTCATCAATGCATCCACATTCCGTTTTTTGTGAGTATTGTTTCCCGCCATTACTTCAATATAGTTCATTCTTATATATATTTTGCTTGTTATTGATCTTGGGACATGGTTATTAGATTACCAACAATGGTATCATTGAGCCTAAAAATGCATGCAATATATTAGGATGTTATTTGGGGAAAATTGTTTGAAGCATGATTTGATGAGTTTGCTTGTTAAATATGCTTAGATGTATGTTAAATGGATTATACATCATCAATTTCATGGAAAATAAATTGGATTAATTTTTCCAACCCCAATGAGGCTTGGCCGAATACATACAAGCATGTGGACTAGATGATTTTTTAATTTAAGACATTGGAATGACTTGAAAATATGGAGATGATCATTGTACTTGATTGGATTGAAAACGAAATCGGAACCATATTAATCCA
>SKCR01051541.1:0-15506 GCA_019454045.1 Zanthoxylum bungeanum | reverse complement strand
TTATCAAGATATACACATAATCCTGGAGTTGATCATTGGAGAGCAATAGGAAGAGTTCTTGGTTATCTTAAAAGGATAAAATCCTTTGTGTTAGTTTACAAAAGATTTCATTCAGTATTACAAGGATACTGTGATTCTAGTTGGATAACTAGTGTTAATGATAACAAGTCAACATCTGGTTGGATTTTCACTTTAAGTGGAGGTGTTGTTTCATGGGCGTCAAAGAAACAGACGTGTATAACTCACTCTACTATGAAATCTGAGTTTATTACTTTAGCAGCTGCAGGCAAAGAGGCAGAATGGCTAATAAATTTATTGCTAGATATAAAGTTGTGGCCGCAACCGATGTCAGGTGTCCTTTTGCACTGTGATATTAAAGCAACTATATCTAGGGCATTTAATGTTGGTTTCTATTAGGGTCCCAAGATCAATATAAGCATGAAAAATAATTGTGAATACATCAACGGAGATAGCGGAATACTCACATCGATTTGTTGAGACGATACGGTAACAAAACAAATTGATTATGCTCCTCCAAAGTGGCACCCAAGGTAGCAGTCCACTTTCCAAAAATTTTAGTTTTGGTTGATGATTTTGAGCTCCAAGCTTGAATCAAACGGTTCCCGGCTTATGGGTAAAGTTCCTTATCACCTTCGCATGTGAATCGGAGTGCTAGCTCTTCTTGATTTTGCCACAAAATCAACTCCCAAAACTTCTTACTGCTCACGGTTTTGAAGCAAACCAGTTAGCAAAAATGGTGTTTGGGCGTGAGAGGAATAAGGAGGAAAGAGAGTGAGAAATGTGTTAAGTTAATACCAAAAGGTGTAAATCATTTGTTTATATATTTTCCAAAAATAAATATATGATTTACCATTTATTTAACTTTCCAAAAAGTCAAATTAATTAATTTTAAACACTTTGAGTGTTCCACACTCAACCATCAATGTCCATCAAGTCATATCAAGTCAATCAAGTTGTCAAGTCAAATCACTCAAAGTGACAAGTGATTTGACGCTTGAAGTGACTAGCGATTTGACGCTTGATGCGACTAATTATTTGACGCTTGATGTGACTTACGTGCCGCACTCGAATTTGAAATGCGAATGTGCTCGCAATCACACTCGGGCTCGGGTTCGCTAATCCCTAATTAGTGAATTTTCCGTTGCATTGTAATTAAATGATTACGCATAGTGAAATCACTATTCCCATCGCTAACGAATTAATTCTAAATCAATTCGTTCGCCCGAATTAAAATCTAATTTTAATTCCGCCTCGAAATCTAATTTCGTTTAATATATTGAATATATTAATTTACCCGATTAATTCTAAATTAATCGTTCTCTCTCTTTAGACGATATTTTATCCTAGATAAAATATCTTCGTAATTAATCCCATATTAATTTTCTCTCTCATCGAATTAATCCCAGATTAATTAAGCGCGAGTCATACGTCATCGGTGAATCATTGGGAAGCGACCCATGAGATCCCCGGATATGTTGGCAGTAAATACGGTCGTCGGACTATCCGAATACGTACGTACCAAGTACTACGTTTTATCGATTTACAAGACAAGGTTGGCTTCTAGCAAAGCGCCATGCCTACCCAATTCTCCAGAAATATCCTTACAGGAATAAAAGGATCTATGTCAGGCGTAGTATACGTAATATTATGTATAGCGATCCAGTATCGGATGATCACGTGCAAGGCCTGGGGCTGGAGTAGTGTCTGCCCCGTACGAAACACATATCGGATATCAAGCAACTAGTCTCTTTGAATCGGATAATCCTGACCTTGTCATATTATCCCGACGGTTGCAACCTTTATAGAGAACAAGTTTCGTATCCCTGCGCGATCATCATTTCCATATATCTGGAGTGATACTTCCATCTCGACATCACACCCAATACACTACGATTCTCAATAAACCCAGCAGAGGAGTACTCAGAGCCTGTTAAAGCCCTGGACGACCAAAACCAAAGTTTACCGATTTTCACAAGTACTAGCGATGCAAGTCTCAGGTTAAGACCAAATACACCTACCCTGAAGCGGACTCCCATAGACACATATACATACTACCAATGGGATTCTGCGGGGTCTATCCAGAGCGAAGCTGTTTTCCGTACCATCGGTAAAACACAACCTCCTATCGCACTTGCATTAGTATCCAATACTTAAACATATGAGAACTATGCTGTTATGCCCTCACAACGACACAAGTACAATACTAGTCTATTCCGCATTATCGATGTCCAGTCTCGATAATACTACGACTAGGGATATTTAATGATTAAACCTTTATGGATTGATACTGTCTCATATCATCTCAATCCGGAACTAATCATATGGACTCTTACCATTTGAATATAAAAGTAAATAAATTACTAAACGGTAAAAGGCAATTTCATTACTACATAGTTAATTTTATACAAAAACACAATGTCTTTTAAAAACAGTGACGCTATGGGTCATAACTGTCCAACAATCTCCCACTTGGCCTATAGCCAGTCACTCAAACATCTAATACCTGAACTATGTACATGTCGCTCAAACTTTTGCTGAGGAATTGCTTTCGTCAGCGGATCTGCCATGTTGTCATCTGATGCGACCTTCTCGACCTTCACATCGCCACGATGTATGATCTTACGTATTAGATGGAAATGTCGAAGAACATGCTTGGAATGTTGATGAGACCGCGGTTCCTTAGTCTGTGCTATAGCCCCGTTATTGTCACAGTACAATGGAACGGGCTCAGCTGCTAACGGAACTACTCCTAATCCAATTAGGAATTTCCGGATCCAAACTGCTTCCTTTGCTGCTTCAGCTACAGCAATGTACTCCGCTTCTGTTGTTGAATCGGCAACAGTCTCTTACTTGGAAGATTTCCAGCTCACTGCTCCGTTATTCAAACAAAAAATGTACCCAGATTGGGACTTACAGTCGTCTTTGTCGGTTTGGAAACTTGCATCGGTATACCCAGATACCTCAAGTTCTCCATCTCCATAGATTAAGAAAACATCCTTAGTTTGTATAAGATACTTAAGGATATTCTTATTGTATATGATACTTAAGGATATTCTTAACCGCAATCCAGTGACCTTCACCTGGATCGGCCTGATAGCGACTACACATGCTCAAAGCATAGGAAACATCAGGTCGCGTACATATCATGGCATACATGATCGATCCGACTGCCGAGGCGAACAGTATCCGACTCATGTTGTCTCTCTCATCTTGAGTTTTAGGACACATGTCCTTAGATAGATAGACACCATGTGACATTGGCAACAGTCCTCTTTTGGACTGATCCATGTTGAATCTCTTCAATACTTTGTCAATGTACGTGCTCTGGGAGAGTCCAAGCAGCTTTCTAGATCTATCCCGGTAGATCTTTATTGCCAGAATAAAGGCTGCTTCTCCTAGATCTTTCATGGAGAATTTCAATGAAAGCCAAGCTTTCACCGACGTTAACATGGGAATTTCATTGCCTATTAGCAATACATCGTCAACATAAAGGACAATAAAAGTCAGTGCTCTCCCACTAACCTTCTTGTATACACAAGGATCATCTTCGTTTTGAATAAAATCATATTCTTTTATGATTTCATCAAAACTTTGGTTCCAAGACCGCGATGCTTGCTTCAGTACATAAATGGACCGATTTAACTTACAAACCTTGTTTGCGAGTCTAAGTACGATAAAACCGTCAGGCTGTTGCATATAAACATCCTCCAAAAGGTTTCCGTTAAGAAAAGCGGTTTTAACGTCCATCTTCCATATCTCGTAATCGAAATATGCAGCTACAGCAAGCATTATCTGAATGGATTTAATCATGGCAACGGGTGAGAAAGTTTCGTCGTAATCGACTCCATGTCGTTGACGATACCCCTTGGCTACAAGTCTAGCTTTGTATGTTTGTACGTTGCCATCCATGTCGGTCTTCTTCTTGAAGAACCATTTGCATCCAATAGGCTTTACGCCTTCTGGTGCATCAACCAGTGTCCAAACTTGGTTGGTGTACATGGAATCCATTTCGGACTTCATGGCCTCTTGCCATAAAGCGGAATCGATATCTTTTATCGTTTCCTCATACATAGCTGGTTCGTTATCCTCAATAAGATTAATATCTACATGAGGTGAGATCAGAAACCCATACCTCTCAGGTTGTTTCCTGACTCTCTCCGACCTACGCGGTCCTTGTGTAAGAGAAGATGGTGGTACAGTCTCATCCCGGATGGACCGTTCATGTTCCGTTGAGGATTAATGCTAGGAACAGTATCATTCCGATTTTCATCGAGTTCTACTTTCCTCCCACTCGCCACTGCATTTAGGAATTCCCTCTCAAGGAAAACCGCATGTAGAGCAACAAATACTTTGTTCTCTCGTGGGTGATAGAAGTAATATCCTTTGGTTTCCCTATAATATCCTATGAATAGCCATTTATCCGATTTGGGTTCAAGTTTGGTATCTTCCAAACGTTTGACGTATGCCCAGCATCCCCAAATCTTCAGGAATGAGAAACCCGATTTCTTTCCTATCCATATGTCATATGGTGTCTGTTGAACAGACTTTGACGGAACCTTATTCAAAATAAGGATTGTACTGTTTAATGCATATCCCCAAAAGGAAATAGGTAGCTCATTGCGACTCATCATAGACCTAACCATGTCCAACAAAGTTCGGTTTCTCCGTTCAGACACACTGTTTAATTGCGGTGTTCCAGGAGGAGTCCACTGTGAAAGAATACCATATTCTTTCAAGTAAACTAGAAACTCGTTGCTTAAGTATTCGCCACCACGGTCCGACTGTAATGTCTTTATACTCTTGCCTGTCTATTTTTCAACTTCGTGTCGAAACTCTTTGAATTTCTCAAAAGTTTCCGACTTGTGTCTCATAAGATACACATAACCATAACATGATGCATCATCCGTAAAGGTTACGAAGTATTCATATCCACCTCTAGCCTGGCTAGACATGGGCCCACATACGTCACTATGAACGAGTGCTAACGGTTTGGTGGCACGTTCACCTTTACCGCTAAAAGGTGATTTAGGCATTTTCCCTAATAAGCAAGATTCGCAGACGTCATATGAATTTGGATCAAATCCGTCCAAGTATCCACACTTCGAAAGTGTGGATATGCGAGTCTTGTTTATGTGTCCCAGACGAAAGTGCCACATATAAGTTTCATCTTTGTTACTCATTTTGAGCCTTTTGTTTGTTATATTATATGTTGTAGATAAATTTATATTCAAAATATAAAGACCATTATTTGCAACAACAGTGCAAATTTCTACATCATTTTTATATAAGAAACACCCTGTGTTTTGAAATACAAAAGTATACCCACATTGGGTTAACATAGATACAGAAATAATATTCCTCGTCAAACTAGGTACATAATAACAGTCATTAAGTTCAAGTACATGCCCCGAGGGCAGTTCCAAAACAAAAGTGCCCACGGCCAAAACAGCAACAGGTGTCCCGTTTCCAACACACAGATCAATCTCCCCTGAAGCCAGTCTCCTGCTAATCCGCAGATCCTGCACATCAGTACATATATGAGTACCACAACCAGAATCAAAAATCTAATTTTTTAAAACTAGAAGTAGTCATGTTTATTTCAATAACAAACATACCTGAGGCCGGTGCCTTTCCCGCCTTTGTCTCCTTCTGGAGTGCTTTGTACTCGCGACAGTCACGCTTCCAGTGACCCCGCTTGCCGCAATGGAGGTAAACATCCTGAGATTTGTCCTTTGGCTTCCTAGAAGCCTTTGACGATTTGGCCTTTCCCTTTCCTTTATGCTTCTTCTTCTTCACACCTCCAGTTGCCTTGGGCCCATCCCTCAGTTTCTGAGATGTCGAAGCAAAGTGCGCCTCGCGCTTGTTTCCTTTGAGAAGCTCCTTCTTAACTTCCTTGAGAGTAGACAATAACTCTCCGAGAGTATCGTCAGTGTTCATCAAATTATAGTTTATGATGAACTGTCTCCAGGAATCGGGGAGAGATTGCAAGACCATGTCTATAGTAATCTCAGCCTCAAAGACTATCCCCATAGTAGCTAGCTCATCGATGTCAGCAATCATCTGCGCCACATGGGACTCAACAGACATGCCTTCGGACATGCGTGAACGGAAGAGCTTCCTAACTAACTCATATCTTTGCGACCTCTTGTTAGATCGATGAAGATCTTGCAATCTCGCCATCATGTTATAAGGATCCAAGTCCCTATTTTGGCGGCGGAAATACTGAGTCATTGAAGCAAGCATAATGGACTGAGCAGTATCACAATCATCGCTGTGAGTCTTCCAAAGCTCCAGCTCAAGTGTCTGATCAGGTGTGGGTTTAGGCCCAAGAGGTGTATTTATGGTGTACAACAACCTCTCAGCTCCAAGGACTATCCTTAGATTCATCTCCCAATCTGCAAAGTTTGTTCCTTAAAGACATTCTCTCCCATGATTATGTCTCGGACATTTCCCTTTCCTGTCATCTTGACTACAATAGTCCAACTATCTAGTCAACGATATTTGGGGTACAGTCTAACTGTTACAAGAAAAATAACATTATATTAGTCCAACTAATAATATAATTTTGACGAAATAATTTGAAAGCGCGTAAAGCTAAGTATCTGAATGAAATTGTAAATTCAATACTAGCCTCCCACTATTTTTCGTCGAGCCTCTAACCCTCTATCGAGTACTCGGGAAACCCAGTTTCCTAGTGGGCTAGGATCCCGTTAAATAACGCACAACTTTGAGAGATCTCGAAGATCAATTGGATCTTATCCAATTCCTAGATCCGGTAGGTGGACGTCCAAGTCCGAAACATATATACAATATATATGTCAATACATCCAATGTATTTCCTAACCTTTTTCCTCTGAATCAATTAAGCCTTGGCTTTGGCACAACAAGCTTAATGATTCCAGTTAAGCGTGACCCATTGACATGGAAAGTTTTGTAATCAATGTCGATGGACAAGAAGTGATCTTGACTTTGGCCAACAAATCACAACTTGGACAAGAAACCGATATGGTACAAAACTCTCATGATTCAAACACATCCGCAATTGACAAAGGCCTTTACTTTGGCCAACAAACCAATGCCAATTTTGGATCTTGGGTAAGAATCACTCAACGGAAGGAAAAATCGCTTAATGTTTATTTGAGGGTTTTTCACGTAATTGGCAACCAATTAATTATCTTTGTTAGGTATCATCATCATACACCCTTAAACATGCATTCTAAACACATAATAAAGCAAGTATGAAATTAAATAATAATGATATCGGATGGATACTTAACACATTGATCCTAGATCAAATCTTTCCATTTCTCTCTTAAGCTAGCACTTGTATTACTTCTACCCGTTACACTACACTTCTAAAGAAACCTCATTTACATTGAGGGGAATAGGTGAGAAGAGAATACAAAGAATATGGAGGTGATAAGGCTGGACACGCAGGTCTAATTTAATAAATCAAATTTATTACAACAATTTCCAAAATTGCCCCACCCGACTAATATCCATCCGATATACATCATTCATTCATCACAACCATGTTTTCACACAAGCATGTTATCAATCAATCTAATCAAATTAATTAATCTGATAATTGTGATCATCCAATGTTAAATCAACGATTTGATTTTGATCGAGCCAAACTCGTTTTGCGAATAAGTACTCAAAGTGTGAATTCTTGAATTAAATTAAACTACATCATTAAATCCAATTTAATATGTATTTAATACTACTTCATTATTTAATTCCAAATTAAATATTACACTTTATTAATAAACCTTTTACGACTTAAATTCCAAATTTAATCGTCACGGGTCTCAAAGCCTGATTAACGTCCAACGTCAATTTAATTCAAGTCCAATGAGCTTTTAATTATTTTCTTTAAGGCATGGGCTTCGGCAACCAAAGCTCAATCAAGGAGTTACCCCATAAGCCCAGAAATCAATTTAGGTCCATTAGGCCAATTAAACTTTAAAGGTTCATCAAGTCGCATTTGGGCTTTATGGATGCAGTTTTGGGCCCAATTGGATCCAATCCAATTCACCTAAACCCAACTTTGTACAACAAAGCCCCATAAGCCCAATAACAACTTTAAAAGCCCAAATCCAATTTAAGGCTCAATTAATTAAATTCATAAAATCCAATTTCATATTTAATTAACCTAAAGTGTATCTTATGATTAATCATCCAAATTAATATTTAAAAAACATCAAATTTGTCCAATTAACCATACTAATCATTATCATCACATGTCCAACATATTTTGACAAAAATCAAACCCATTCATGCTTCATTAAGTCTCGGCCAAGGGAGTGTATTTTGTCCGATTTGAATTTAATCCAATTAATTACAAAATCAATATTAAATCCACATCCCGAATGATTTCCAATAAATCCAATGTCCAGAAATCAAAAATCCAAGACCAATTAGGGCTCATTACATTCGACCAAGGAAGGTTTATTGGGGAAAATTTGTTCCAAACCATTTTCATGAAATTGATCTAATCAATCTTCATTTAAACATGTTATAAGCATACTCAAACATCCAATTCATTCAAATCATGCTCAACACAAGTTTACCCAATTTTAAGCCCTAAATATTTTCGTGCTCAAACCTAGGCTCTTGATGCCATTGTTGGTTTCTATTAGGGTCCCAAGATCAATATAAGCATGAAAAATAATTGTGAATACATCAACGGAGATAGCGGAATATTCACATCGATTTGTTGAGACGATACGGCAACAAAACAAATTGATTTTGCTCCTCCAAAGTGGCGCCCAAGGTAGCAGTCCACTGTCCAAAAATTTCAATTTTGGTTGATGATTTTGAGCTCCAAGCTTGAATCAAACGGTTCCCGGCTTATGGGTAAAGTTCCCTATCACCTTCGCAGGTGAATCGTAGTGCTAGCTCTTCATGATTTTGCCACAAAATAACTCCCAAAGCTTCTTACTGCTCACGGTTTTGAAGCAAACCAGTGAGCAAAAATGGTGTTTGGGCGTGAGAGGAATAATGAGGAAAGAGAGAGAGAGAAATGTGTTAAGTTAATACCAAAAAGTGTAAATCATTTGTTTATATATTTTCCAAAAATAAATATATGATTTACCATTTATTTAACTTTCCAAAAAGTCAAATTAATTAACTTTAAACACTTTGAGTGTTCCACACTCAACCATCAATGTCCATCAAGTTATATCAAGTCAATCAAGTTGTCGAGTTAAATCACTCAAAGTGACAAGTGATTTGACGCTTGAAGTGACTAGTGATTTGATGCTTGATGCGACTAATGATTTGATACTTGATGTGACTTGCATGCCGTACTCAAATTCGAAATGTGAATGCGCTCGCAATCACACTCGGGCTCGGGTTCGCTAATCCATAATTAGCAAATTTTCCGTTGCGTCGTAATTAAATTATTACGCCTAGTAAAATCACTCTTCACGTCGCTAACGAATTAATTCTAAATCAATTCGTTCGCCTGAATTAAAATCTAATTTTAATTCTGCGTCGAAATCTAATTTCGTTTAATATATTGAATATATTAATTTACCCGATTAATTCTAAATTAATCATTCTCTCTCTTTAGACGATATTTTATCCTAGATAAAATATCTCCGTAATTAATCCCATATTAATTTTCTCTCTCATCGAATTAATCCCAGATTAATTAAGCGCGAGTCATACGTCATCGGTGAATCATTGGGAAGCGACCCATGAGATCCTCGGATATGTTGGCAGTAAATACGGTAGTCGGACTATCCGAATACGTACGTACCAAGTACTACATTTTACCGATTTACAAGACAAGGTTGGCTTCTAGCAAAGCGCCATGCCTACCCAATTCTCCGGAAATATCCTTACAGGAATAAAATGATCTATATCAGGCGTAGTATACGTAGTATTGTGTATAGCGATCCAGTATCGGATGACCACGTGCAAGGCCTGGGGGCTGGAGTAGTGTCTGCCCCGTACGAAGCATATATCGTATATCAAGTAACTAGTCTCTTGAATCGGATAATCCTAACCATGTCATATTATCCCGACGGTTGCAACCTTTATAGAGAACAAGTGTTGTATCCCTATGCGATCATCATCTCCATATATCTGGAGTGATACTTCCATCTCGACATCACACCCAATACACTACGATTCTCAATAAACCCAGCAGAGGCGTACTCAGAACCTGTTAAAGCCCTGGACGACCAAAACCAAAGTTTACCGATTGTCGCAAGTACTAGCGATGCAAGTCTCAGGTTAAGACCAAATACACCTACCCTGAAGCGGACTCCCATAGACACATATACATACTACCAATGGGATTCCGCGGGGTCTATCCAGAGCGAAGCTGTTTTCCGTACCATCGGTAAAACACAACCTCCTATCGCACTTGCATAAGTATCCAATACTTAAACATATGAGAACTATGCCGTTATGCCCTCACAACGACACAAGTGCAATACTAGTCTATTCCGCATTATCGATGTCCAGTCTCGATAATACTACGACTAGGGATATTTAATGATTAAACCTTTATGGATTGATATTGTCTCATATCATCTCAATCCGGAACTAATCATATGGACTTTTACCATTTGAATATAAAAGTAAATAAATTACTAAACGGTAAAAGGCAATTTCATTACTACATAGTTAATTTTGTACAAAAACACAATGTCTTTTACAAACAGTGACGCTATGGGTCATAATTGTCCAACATTTAACAAGATTTATAATGGAAAATCTAGAGATATATTGCTTAAGACATGAGTACATAAGACAACTGATTTGTGATGGTATCATCACAGTTGTCTATGTAAGGTCCAAAGACAACCTTGCTGACCCATTGACAAAAGGACTCTCGAGAGATATGATAATGAGCACGTCGAGTGCTATGGGTTTAAAGGTAATTTGATATGTCACTTGTTCAATAATTCTAGAGGTTTAAAAGGTAACAACAAGTTATAATTTGTGACAGTTAACAATTACTAGAAATTATAGTATTTAAGGAAATGAGGGTGAGTATAAAATTACTCTTAATGAAGAAACAGAGTTCGGTTAAGAACTAAGTAAGTCCAAATCAATGACTTGGTTAAATCTTCACCTATGTAAACACAAGAAGTGGTGCCGCTTCAATCAAAAGTTTGAGATTTAAAAACTTTATAAGTGTTTATGAATCAGGAGGTAGCACAAGGCCATATTATGGTGTTAAAGCTCACGGTGAACATATTAAGAAGTGGTCTCGATTTAAGTGTTTAATGTGTATAATTTTTCCGTTTTGTCAATTAAGGAATTGAGGTTTAAAGAGTATTAATCTAACCATCAATTTTGACAAAACTTGAAATGTAGTAATAGGTTAAAGTCGAAAGACACCTATTATATACATTAAAGTTTAAATCAAGCATATAATCACTAATTAAGTGGGGATTGTTAGATAGTTAGTGATTAAGTTATAAGAAGAGAAGAGAATGAAGCAATCCCACAACTAAAAGTTACAAAAGGAAATAAGTGTTTAAATACATTTATTGCACCAACTTGATTCAAATTGATTGGTGAGAATTTTGAAGGGAAATACAAATTTGGCTATGAATTTATATTATATATTATATAATCAAAGACGGGTACTTGGGCACTTGGGCCTTGGGCATAAAATTAATTAACAATTAATATATTTTTTTTGAAATTAACAGTTATAATTAATTTATGTTAAAAATTTAATCGGAAAAGGTTGTGTCTCATGCCAAGGGTTGCCTACAGTTTATAAATCCTTTTGAGATTCCAGAATTCTAGATATCGAAATATTTTCTCTCCTCTCTACAACTTCTTTTTGGTGTTTTTGGGAGAAATTCCAGATTTGTTATTTAAAATTTCTGTTCAGACCTTGTAAAAATCCTGGATGGATACTGCCATACACCCTGAAGAATTTATAAAGACGACATTAATTCTTTAAGGATAGTGACTACACTATTAAAACCAAATTTATATTACTGTTATTTACTATTTATGCTTCCATTATTTCTAATAAAAAGTGAATAATACTCGATCAATATTTCCAACGCATGTAATTCCTAAATTATTGGTAAGTATTCTTGCTTTACTCTATAATTACACTCAATCATTGCCTTTGTATGTGTGGCCGTGGCCGTGGCGATGGGTTAAAACATCACACCCAAGAAAGTCAAACCGCTTGCCTATAATCAAAGTCACATCAATACACCGATTGATCACTCATGTGATCGGCATGTAGTTTTCAATGACATATTGATTTAATCCTTGAAAATGATAATATGAGGCAATTAGTTAATACTCTAATTATTTTAATGGTTTTATATTATTTTGTGAAACTTGATAATAATATTATTACAAATTAGAGTACTATGCGGCAGGTTTTCAAATAAATGGAGGGGTCACAATGATCTCACATAAAACTTATTTATCTTAGGCTGACTGTCTTGATGATATTAACTTAAATTAACCATGATCCTTTTTAAGTGGTTTATTAAGGTCTCCATCATCTATACATATTATAAATCATACATTATAATGAAACAATAAACTAAAACAAGCATTAAAGTAAATCATACATTACAGTAATGCAAATTCATCGCATGTAATAATTTGGATGATTTATAGACTTGTTATTTTTGCGCTAATAATTTCCCATTTAAACTATTACAAAATTTAACCCTTTTACATATGCCTTCAATTCGCCTTTTGGTTTACCTCCTTACAATCTTCAAGTTTTCTTTTACCACAGCTGAAAAGTTGTACGAATTGAAATTTACAAAATTAAATAGGACACATAAGCGCTATGTGAAATTAAACCAAATACGCAAAAATTTAGTGTATATTTCATCCAATTTAAATTAATTAAAACAAATATATAATTTCCAAATAAGGCTCCGAAATGATAAAATTAGATTTTTTTTTTTCTTTTAATCACATATGGGGCAAACCGTAATTTCTAAAATACTCGGGACAAATCAATTTATTATTATAACTGAAATGGCTTACCGATTTCGTCAAGACAGTTGACCGCTTTATTAAAAAGTAAGCTATTTTGTTAAGAATAGTGATAAAACGCTTACTGTTTTCTGATTTGTAATGGTTCTGATTTTGATAATTTTTTATTCCATGATACTTAGTTGTATCTCAAATATAAACCAAATTATTTATTTATTCTGAATTTGTTATGAATTTATTTTTGGGTTCTATCCCTATATTGTTTAAGAACAAAAAATATCACTTAACCATTTAAATCAAAACTTCCCTAATATTCTATGAAATTGATTTCACTTGAGCCTCATATGAATATTGTTGGGATTTGTATGCCCGACAAGCAAATATGTTCGAAACATGATTGATTAATAAATTTGTGATTCTTTTTTATTCCATGTATGCATTTTGATTTGCTTTATATAATTCATGAAAATTCCGTGATTATTTATGTAGCTTTAAATTAAACATATATGTGTATGTAAAATGTTACATGCATATATGCATGGATAAAATTTAAAGAGTAATAATCAAAATTTGTCCATGACTATGATTTGAAGTTGGGAATCTTCAAATCCAAAATAAATACAGTTCATTCCATTATGAATGGTATAGTTCTATCCAGACTATATTATGTAGAGACATAAAAATGAATGTATTTTATATAATAAGATTATATTGGACAGGACCCGATAAAATTGTAAAGTTCTAATAATTCCGTTAAATATGGAACGTCAATTTTATCATAATGATGGTCATATATGTGATGATCTTAAATCATTATATTTAGCAGACTCCTATATCATATTAATCCATTCTTTAATTTACTCGGTATGGTTTTGTATTTATTACATTTCGTAAACCTTGTATTTTGGGAATGAGTTGAATGAATAGCTGGGAATGCTAACCTGATATAATGAAATCCGTTTCATAAGATTCTCTTGTTTGTTAGTTCAGGACCTGAACGATTAGCGCGCAAATTCATAAAAGTTATGAATTAATTGTTCACTTGAGAACTAATGGAAGTCAAGGATAAAGATGTAATTGGAGAGGTTAACGGATATTTTATACCTAGCTCCTTTACGAATCTATATGGAGGATCATTGCATAGGTAATGACTATATCAATGGACGAATACTTTGAGTAATTAATTCTATAATTCTGAGAGTGCAATTCTGGGTATTTAGTGGAGTTACTCCAGAATTAATAATTTCGTTTGATTAATAAAAGAGTTTATAATTAATCGACGGAATTATTGGAGCTTAGAATTATAGGTCCATCGGTCCCCTCGTCGTCTTCTATCACTGTTCGAACGATTATAATTGCGAAGAAAAATAGTTGAGAATTATTTAAAATAATTATGAATTATTTTACACTCTAATTATTCCATATAGCTTGTTTGGAAATTATGACAAATGTTGTCTTAATATATTTATTAATAGATAATGTATCTATTTATTAATTTATGAAAATTAATATTTAATTAATTTGATTAATTAAATTTTAATTGAATAAGATAATATTTCAAAAGTTGAAATTTTGAAAATTGTTTTAATGAATTATCTTTGATAAATTATGAGATAAATATTAAAGGATTTTATTTTTGATTTTTTTGAAAATTAAAATTAATAATATCCTTAATGGATTTGCTTGATAAGAATTTGATTTGATCAAAATTAATCAATTCAAAAATAAAAATCCTAATGCTATAATAACACTAAAAACGTGAGCTATGGGAGAGGGTTTGTAGTTTTTATTTGGATTAAAAAAAGAAGAACAACAACAAACAACAATTAAAAACGTGAACAAGGGAGAGAAAAAAATAAAAAGGAAATTGTTTTTCTTTTGTTTTTTTTTTTTTTTTTTAGTTTTGGTTTTAAGAAAACCAAAAAAAATAACCCTACAGGATTCGTCTCATGTGTTGAGTACACGAATCCTTCACTAAAAATTAGAGTGTTCTTCGCATTTATTTTTACGCCCACACGTGCTGTTTGAGGTGAGGAGATAAGTCGAGGAAGATCGTGGTTCGAAGAATCGTGATTCAAAGAGATCCAGATCTAAAGGTATATTACTAACCTGAGTTCTTAATATTTTTTTTATTAATATACTAGAGAAAAGGATCCGGATCCGGATTTTATTGTTCATGTGAAAATAATTTTCCTGTCACCAAAACACGATTTCCGCTGCGCATGAACTCTGAAATCCAACAATTGGTATCATGAGCGGTCGTATTTATTCTAGTATATTAATAAGAATGATTTATTGTAAATCATTTTAATATGTATGTAAAAGAGTAGGCTATGCATTTTTTATTAATTATCATGTGATGGTGAATGTATGGATATTAATCGTTAATTGTATGGTTGACCTTGGGTTAGGATTTTAATTTTGTTTTTATATATTGGATATGTAAACCCAAAATTAAATGGGTATTTTTTTGTAATTGTAATTTTTTTTTTGTAATTGTTGGAGATCAAGATCAAGCCAAATGACGACGGACA
>SKCR01051540.1:0-15491 GCA_019454045.1 Zanthoxylum bungeanum | reverse complement strand
ATCTATAGTCCTTTCGTCATTACGGTCTCCTATTGAGTAAGATCATAGTTTTATTGTCAAAACCTTATCTACTCAATATAAAATAATTTTTCATAATTATATTCCATTAATAAATAATATATGCAAAACTTTTTTTCAATATTATTTACAATGTTAAAGAAATAATTTCTTCAACGAACTTTCGGCCGAAAGATTTCCGGAATATACTCTGAAAATTTATGGAAATAAAATCTAACCATATGGACTGACGAATCCTCATATTAACACACACCGATCTTCGTGAGCATCGGTCTATACCTAACAGTCATCCAGAGGTCAGACCATAAAAGATTTCTTAAATACATGGTATCAGGCATAGAGGATCACTCACAAGATCACCGTGGTGTCTCAAGTCAAAGGACCACAATAACTACTCAACTCGAAAATATAACTATTGACAGTTTTATGGAATATCTATTAATCATCTTCTATGAGTTTGTTCGATATTCATTCCACTAATGAGTATCCACATTTCTATGTGAACTTCTGCTAAGTTCATGGTCTGTTGAGACAAACCATATGTCCATTACATATATAGACAATGCACTAGTCTTACCAATATAATGACCAACTCATGTCAATAGATCTAGACCATAAATAATTTATATTCGAGAGAATGCGTGATATTTCTTAACATCATTTACAACTCTTGCAACTATATCACCATATATTGTAACTCTCGGGTCTTTACTAATTTCATATCAGGTTTCGAGTGAAACTCGAAATCTCTAACTCTTAGAGTAATATAACATTTAGATTTACAATATATAAATAAAAGTAAGAAATTACCATAAAATAAATAAATAATCATGATAAAGAAAATATTACATTGCATAAATAATAAATATTCATACAAAAAGTGAATGGTGCTCGATCACCATTTCCAACAATATGAGAGAAAATAACATGAAAAGACACACAAACAACAAAAGAAAGACTAAAAAAACACTAGAATATAAGAAAATATATAATCAGCTATGCAACTGAGGCTTTGAATACCAAGTGATGAGAACCCCAAAGGAATGAAGCCCGTGAAACTCATAATAGATTTTTATACACGCCCACGAAAGCAGTAAGGATGATGAACTGACTCCTTAAATATCGACACTTCAAGAATATCACTTGCAAGATGACATAATAAAGGTTTCTACTTCCTTCATAAGTCTTTAATGTTCTGTCAAGAATAAGATTTGAGAGAGAAAAATATGTTCTTTGTTTTATTAATCTCAAAATAATTTCTGCTGAAAGCAATAACAAAGGTGTAACACTCGGCGATCTCGACGACTATTACATCATGAGACATATGATACATGATATAAATCATGTTCGAATATGTATACTCTCATGAAATGACTTTTGGACATTCGGTAAATTCCTCGCAGTTCCAATACGGAATTCATTCCAAGATTACATCCAGATAGCCCATGGTGTTTGAGTTGTAACATTTTCATACGATCTCTGATTCTTATGAACTTTATATCATTAAAAAGCTCAGACGGAGACCTATAACTTGTGCGTTGGATATTTTCCAAAATTCAAATCAGAAACAGGTCAAAAATGCAGCTCAAAATTTAATAAATAGTACCCAATGACCAATCTAGATAATTCCCAAATGTTCTAAAAAATTCTGATATTTTGTTCATAAAATTACTACACAAATTAGCCAAATCAGCCCCTAATATTAATAGGGGATACTATTCATTCATCCCCAAGAGAGATGAAGGAAAATAAACGTAAGAAGAAAGAAGAAGAATAAGAAATGGAGAAAAGAGAGAACACCATTTTCTCACCCAAAGTCAAGAGGAAACAAAGGCAAACCAACCCACTACAAGCTAGGAAGAAGAATATCTTCTTAGAAAACTTATTTGGAGAAGGAAATCAAGTAAGATAAGGTAAGGAAAACTTGACCTAAATTTGAAATATTAATATTTTGATGATTTGATGATAAATGAGTGTTGTTAAGTTGTGAGTAATGTTTTTTATATGGTTTTGGTGTTAAGAAATATAGGATTTTGAGAAATCTTCAAGTAGGAAACTCTAAAGGATAATCAAATTGAAGTTTTTTGGAATTTGATGTTGTGATGATGATAGAAGGATAGGATTGTGATAATTTGAATGTGGATAGTTTCTTTAGCTTGTATGAAGATGAGAGTGTTGGGTTTATTAAGGAGTATGTCCTTGAAGAGTTGATGTTAGACCCTAAAATTGGCATAACATCACGACACCAAACACCCAGTGTTGCGACGCGTAAGAATTAGAATCTCACTGCCTCGAGTCTGATTGTGTGAGCATCGCAACGCTCAACATTTGACTTCGCGACACGTATCAAGTAGAGGCCCTGCCTCGGGTCTGATCAGGTGGGCGTCGTGACACGGAACCCTTAGCGTCGCGACGTGAAACATAACATGCTCTCTACCTAGGACTGCTTGGGTAGGCATCGCGACGTGCCAGACCCGACATCGTGATGTGATACAGAAATAAATTCAGTCCATTTCATCATCATCTTAGGAAGTTAGAAGACACTATAAGGGTCTTGTATCGACACATGTACTCACATTACATCATGACACGAGTATGATACACCATGTAGTGATAACAAATACTTGAATTGATAACTTAGCCTAATTTCAGAATATATTTTTCGGCCTATATTCTAATCAAGTTTACCAATTATAGATCATTGCATGAACCACAATATCCTACGGTGAAGTACAATAATGTCAGCTAGATTCCAAAAAGGACCATTTTCTCAAACTAATTTATTTAATTATTTTGATATCAGACTTTCCTTTTTAGAACATATTGCATTAGCTAGATTTATTTCCAGTTGTTTTAAGAAAGAGCCTGTTTCAAAAATATAAGTTTTATTATAGTTTGATTTAGGAAAGATGATGTTTTTAGAAAGATTGGTTTCAAAAAGCTTGAGTTTTATGATTTTGGAGGCATGAGGGAAAACCCATATAGATGTAACTTGACACATATATGGAATTGATGGATACAAATATCATGTGCACACGTAGTTCAAGACTATGGATGACAGATGCCCCTAGATCCCAAATTATGAGTCATGAGGGTAGCATTGATCCGCACCCCGGCTCTAATTCCGTGGCTTGGGGGAAGACGATACTTAACACCCCAAGACCACTAGATTTAACGTATGGGGGATGACGAGACGCCCTCTTGCGCTAGCTATTCAGATAAAGATTTTTTAGAGACAGATTTTTAGAAGTGGATTTTTAGAGACAGACTTTCAGAAAGATGGTTTTAAGAAATAGTTTTCAAAAGAAATGTTTTATAAGAATTTCAGAGATTTACAGACCAAAAGCAGTTTTCAGAAAAGTTCTCTATAAAGAGAATTTTTTTCATATAAGGAAAGAGATTTCAGAAAAGATGATTTCCTTGAGATGATTTGGTTTTAGAACCATGGATTTTCAAAAAGCTATTTATTTTCTTTTTAAACTGTCCACTCACTAGGTCGTTCAAACGATCTAACCCCACACTCCATTTCCTTAGTTTTGCAGGTATACCCGTAGACGATCTTGAGGGGACAGATACTGATGGCAGTCACTAGAGGGTTTGAGTCTACCAGGTCGAGTCAGAGCTGCATTACAGTCAAAGTCTAAATAAAGTCATGTATCATACATGTTGTATAGTAGAGATTGTGTATGTTATGTGTTAAAAGTTTTTATTGTTAGAATTGTAATATGAAGTACTATTAAGTACATAGTATTTGTATGTGTGATGAGTGTTCATGTTATTGATTTGCGCAATGGTCCCTATGCATGAGTCTATGTATGAGATGAGATTAGTAATGTTGAGCATAGTCAATGTGTCAGAGGCTCAGAGGGATATGACAGCTTTTTCCATGCTAGTAGCATCCCTGAAGTGAGATGCTACAAAGATGGTATCATAGTATGGTCTAGGGAAACAGTGACTACAGTGGGTAGAGTGATGAGGTTTGTATATGCAGTATACCCGGGGTACTAGTATACGAGGTATTACCTCTCTAATATCTTATCCTTGAGTACGTCCTCAAGTTCTATAGACAGATTAGTAAGAATTCCTAAACTATTCAAATTTTCCTCATTATGCAAGTAACCATACTATTTATCCAAGTTGAGAAACCTCCTATAGTTATCTTGGTGGATTATTAGAAGCTCAAGATAAGCTATGAGAATAGATAGTAAAGTTCTAAGGATACCCACCCATGAAAGTAGAAAGAAAAAGAAAAAGCTTAAAAGAAAAGTAAAAGATAAAATATAGATGCTTAAGGTAACCATAGTTAGTAAAGGGTAGAGATACAGAATCAGATAGATAAAATAGTATCAGAATCTATAGTAGTAATGAGAATAGACTAAGTCTGAGCAGGAGTAAAATGTCAGGTCCCAAGTAAGATTCCTTCCCTCCTCAGAAAATTCATTCAGATAGATTCAATAGCCCTGGAGCACCTCGTATTGATAGTAAATTTCCTGAATAACGAAAGATATTCAAAAAGATAAAAGAAATAAGAATCATGATCAGTCGTCAAAAGTAGGCATGGCAGTGAGACCCGGGCCGGCCCGGGTCCGGGTAGACCCAGATCGTAAAAATTTGGACCCAGGCCAATCCGGATCCGGACCTGGGTTCGCCCGGGTCTGAAAAAAATAAAAAATAAATATAATAAATGAATGTAATGAAAAATATAAAATAATATGCATAAATATATATATATAAAAAAATAATATAATATAATTTAAAAAATTTAAAAAATTGAAATAAAACTAATAAACTTGACAAAATCCAAATATAAAAATAAAATAATACAATTAAAATTAAAAAAAAAAAAAAGGTAATATGGACCGGAACTCCGGGTCGGGGTAACAAAATTACTTCCGGATCTGGATTTTTCCATCCCTAGTCAAAAGTTCCAAAAGACATGAAATGCCACAAAGGATATAGAGATTTTAGACACCCAAACCAAGCCCGTAAATAAATAAAATGCATGTTGTAATGATATAATTAGTCGCCTCAACCAAGAAACCCGATATAGACACGACCCTAAGCTACCTAGATTTCGAACCTCTCATTAAAAACTGGTTAAGAAAATTGTCCTGACGGAGCCTATCTTATACCCACCTTACATGAGTAATAGACTCCAGCAGAACACAAAATACAATAGAAGGATGTCGATGTTCGTCGAAATGTAAGATGCTTGTCCCAGCCCTTCCCAGCATAGATAGAGATAACCGTAAGAAAACTCAGTGCCCATAATGATATATTTTAAGACACTAGTAGTGAACATGAAGAGATAGTTCACCCAGAAAGAGACCAAAGAGACCTTTCAAGGCTAGAAAAGTTAGAATCTGACATAAACAAGATTGGAAATAGGCCGCACCATTACGAATCCTTAGATCAGACCAATGCCAATGGAAATCCTTGAAAGTTTAAAAAAGCATACCTATGAGATTAGAGACATTCGAAAGTTAGCAAGAATACCAGTATGAACAGTAAAGTTAAACGGCATAATTGTAGCCTATAGCAAGAGCAGAGAGCAGAGATATAGGAAGTAACACAGAAGAATGAACCACCACTAGCCTCGGTAACACAACTTAAAGCCAAGAACTGGGATATAGAAACAATAAGAAAGATACAGAAAGTGACAAGAGAGTTCAGTACGTATAGTAGCATAGATAAAGTAGCTCGAAGGCAGTAATATAGATGGAGATCTCTGGATGGTTGATAAAGGTTGAGGAACTTTAAGACATGAATAAGTAGATGCAGGTCCTAACAGAATGAACGATAACTCTTTTGTCCAGTAGCCCGACCCCAGTAAGTGTTTAGAAACCAAACCAATCCATCACTGGACTTGGACGAATAACAGTAATGAATATTCACAGATCTCCACGAAATGCATATAGTTACCCCCTCAAGTTAGGACCTAGTAAAGATGTGAACAAGTAAAGAAGAATACTTAATGGGACAGAAAACTCATGAGACAGCAGACGGCTGAACCAAGTGGTTCAACAGAACTTAGGTAAGGAACATAAAATAGTAATATTTTGTACGAGATTGAGTAGCTTAAATTCACCACAAGCTAAGTTAAAATTAAACGTAATACCAATCCATCGTTGAACTTGGACGAATAACAGTAATGAATATTCCTAGATCTCCATGAAATGCATATAGTCACCCCTCAAGTTAGGACCTAGTAAAGATGTGAACAAGTAAAGAAGAATACTTAATGGGATAGAAAACTCATAAGACAACAGACGGCTGAACCAAGTAGTTCAACATAACTTTGGTAAGGACTATAAAAATAATAATATTTTGTACGAGATTGAGTAGTTTAAATTCGCCACAAGCCAAGCTAAAATTAAAAGTAATAATCAAATCCATTGTGGCAGAAGATAAAGGTTCAAAGGAGTAAAAGAAATCAGAGAGAGAGCAATCCTTAGAGATAAGGTATTAAACCTATTAACATCCCCATTACAATGGAAGATCAAATAGGAAAGTAGCATCTGAACCAAAAGTAATAGTAAAGGTACTTTAACCAACCAAAGTTGATGTAGAATTTCCAGGGGTGTAATGACTTAAGAGGGTTAAGAAATAGAGACTAGTAGGAAGAATTACAGAGGCAGCATGATAGAGTTTTCAGAGAGCATGACCCTAAATGAGGTTCTCAATAAGAGGTAGTATGATCGATAGACGAAAAATAATCAGGAGTAAAGTTGGAAGAGGTAATCCAGATAGTTCCTAGCAATAGTACCTTAGTGTGCGAATCCAACATCAGATGAGTAAAAAATGGAAATCTTAGGATTATAAATAAGCAATATGTGCAACTACAACAAGCATAATTAGTGAGACCCACCACCACCACCGAAATACTTGAGAAACCATCCCAACCATCATTAGACAATAATAGTAAAGATGTACCTCGATGCTCGTCCCGATAATACTCTCAGAAGTAATTAAATTCTTGGTATAGCATAGTATCCTAAAAGGCAGAGTAAAACACATTTAAAAGGTAATACCCCTGGGATAAAAAAGACAAGGACATGAAGTACAAAAGTTTTAGATATAGAATAAGAGCAGAAAAGAAGGCAAAAAAAACTTTAAGTAAAAGGTTTAGAGAAAGAATTTTCGAGGTAAGACTACAATAGAAAAGATATTAGATAGACAATAACAGAAGTGTATAAGTATTAAGATAGAATCTTGATGGTTAAGTTCGGTGGTAGAACTACGGAATGACTAAGAATGCCTAATATCAACATCGAGATTCTATTATATATAGAACGAAAGAAAGATAATGAGGATAGTCTGTTGGATATATTATGACTCATAACATCACTATTGTACAGAACATGGTATTGTTGTACAATTAACTATGTGACAAAGGAAATCGCTCTTTTATCATTTGTAATTGGATTACCTGGATATATAAATGATAAAAGTCCTTATGATTAGTTCTGGATTAATAAGATATGAGACAATATTAATCCACAAAGGTTTTAATCATTAAATATCCCTAGTCGTAGTATTATTGAGACTGGACATCGATAATGCAAAATAGGCTAGTATTACACTTGTGCGTGTTATGGAAGCGTAACGACATAGTTCTCATATATTTGGGTATTGGATACTCATGCAAGTGTAATAGGAGGTTCTATTTACTGATGGTACGGAAACAGCTTCGCTCTAGATAGACCCATCGGAATCCCATTGGTAGTATGACTATTGTGTCTATAGGAATCTGAATCAGGGTAGGTGTATTTGGTCTTAACCTGAGACTTGCATCGCTAATACTTGTGACAATCAATATACTTTGGTTTTGGTCGTCCGGGGCTTTAACAGGTTCTGTGTACGCCTCTTCTGGGTATACTGAGAATCGTAGTTTATTGGATGTGATGTCAAGATGGAAGTATAACTTCAGTCATATGGAGATGATGATCACGCAGGGATACAGAATTGGTACTCTAAGTGCTAGAGCCATCGGGGAAGTATGACTAGGTCATGACTTTCCGATCATAAAGAGACTAGTTGTTAGTGATCTGATATATGCTTCGTACGGGGCAGACACAACTCAAGTCCCAGGCCTAGCATGTGACATCCGATACTGGATCGTAATACGCAACACTACGTATACTATGCCTGACAAAGATCTTGTATTCAGTAGAAGAATATTTCTGGAGATTTGGGTAGGCACGGTGATTTGCTAGAAGCCAACCATGTCTTGTAAATCGGTAGGAACGTGGTATCGGGTACGTACGTATTCGGATAGTCTGATGACCGTATTTACTGCCAACATATCCATGGATCTCTTGGGTCGCATCCCAAAGATTCACCGATGATATTTGACTCGAAAAAAATTAATCTGGGATTAATTGAGAGAGAGAAAATTAATCTGGGATTAATTACGGCAAGAATTAATCTGGGATTAATTATGAGAGAAAGAATTAATCTGGGATTAATTATGTCCAGAATTTATCTGGTATTAAATTCGTCGAGAGGAGAGAACGCGATTAATTTGGAATTAATCGATAAAATAATTTTAATGGTGAAATTGGATTTTACTATTTATTTATTTAATTGGGCTAAAATAATATATTAGATATATTAATTGAAATTAGATTTCAATGCGAAATTAAAATTGGATTTTAATTCGGGCGAACGAATTAATTTGGAATTAATTCGTAAGTGACTTTAATAATAATTTTGCAAGGCATAATTATTTAATTAAATTAGATTTAATTGTGTCGCGACGGAAAATTCGTTTATTATGAATAATCGAACCCGAGCTCGAAGTGTGTTGTCTCACCCAACTTGAATTTTGAATTTAAGTATGGGACCCACCAACTTACATCAACTAGTCATTTTGTGATGGAAGTGGTTGGAATAGTAATTGGATGACTTAAATGAACACAACAACCAACTTAAACTAAAATGGCTTTGGAAGTCAAAGTGTGTAGTTGTTTTTTTTAGAAGACATATACAAAGAAACAAAATGCTCTCTCTCCTGGCACCTTGGCCGATTGGCCTTACCTTGGCCGATTGACCTTACTTTGGCCGAAATGGCCATGTCTTGGCCGATTGGCCTTGCATTTGGCAAAAGGAAATTGGTTTCTTTAGAAGAATCCAAATGCCCACTATCCTTTTGATTGGGCGAGAAGTAATTGACTTATTTTGAATAATGAATTTGGCTTCTGCTTTCGAAAATGCAAATGGCCTTCTCATTTTGAATGAATTGCCTTTTCTTCTCATTGGCCGAAAGCCATATTACCTTTTGAAAGAACATTGGCTTCTTTTCTTTTGAAGGATCGTCCAAATGGCCTTTTGTCTTTAGAAGCATGGCCGAAAGGCCCTTGGTCATTTTGGCCGATTGGCCTCTGACCTCTCAATGGCCGATTGCTTCCTCTCTCCAGGACGATTTGTTGCTACTCTTGGAGAGCAATATTCTACCATTTTGTTCTTGCTAGCACATAAGGGAGTCAAATGAAGGTGATATGGATACTCACCCATGAGCTTGGAAGCTTCAACATCCATAAAAGTTTTGAACTCAACCGATCAATGTAAGTCCTCCGCAACTTATTTTTTATTTTTATTCACACACGAATCACGGCTAGAAATCCCGTGGCATGTCTATGACACTAATAATGGTATCAGAGCGAGATCTAAGCTTGATTTAATTTCTAGTGTTTATGGACTTTAATTTGGGATTTTAGCTTGGAGCTTGATTTTACCTAAATTGATTGTTGGGATATGTTTATATGATGTTCAATTGGATTTGTGCATTGTTGGAATTGTGTAAAATTGATTAGATTAATTTTCCCTAATTCCTATCCCTTGGCCGAAAATTACCCGAGGAAGCTCATGGTTAAATTTTGAATTAGACAATTGGATATGTTGATTCACATGAAATTGAATGTTAATTGTTGATTTAATTAGATTGAAATCAAAATTGGATGTTAATTTCATGTATTGCCGTGAGTATTAAGCATGTTGGAATGAATTGATTGTGCTTTAATGTGTGTTGGACATAAATTAAAATGTTAAGCATGATTAATTAGATTAATTAGTTTTTGGAAATACTAGATTAATTAATTAATTGTGTTAATTACACTTCAATTGAATTAATGTGTAATTTGGAATGATATATTAATTTAATTGTTTTTTGTAATTGGGCTAAGGCTTGGTTGGGCCAAATTTTAGTCTTGGATTATATTTAGGCCTAAACCATTTCCATAAAGTCCAAATATGATAATTGGGCCTTTAAAATTTAATTGGGCCTAATGGGCCAAAATTGATTCTATGGCATAGGGTGATTCCTATTGGGCCTAGGCATTATGGGTTAGATCCATTTTGGCCAAAAGCCCAAGGCTAAAGAAATAATTAAAAGCTCATTGGACTTTAATTGAATAGTATTGGATACTAATTGGGCCTTTGAGACTCGATAAGATTGGATTTGGAATCCAAGTCTTTAAGGAACATAAATAAGTGTAATTATTTAATTTGGAATTAAATATGAATTAGTATTGGATACAATTTAAATTGGATTTAAAATTGTAGTTCGATATAATTCAAAAATACTTACTTTGAGTATTTATTCTTAAACGAGTTTGACTCGCGCAAATCAAATCATTGTATGAACATTGGAAGGTCATTAATCCAAAGATTAATTAATTGGATTAGATTGATTGAATAACATGCTTTGTGTGAATACTTGGATGTATGAACGAATAATGTATATCGGATGGATATTAGAAGGGTGAGGGCAATTTTGGAAATTGTTGTAATAAATTTAGAATTTATTAAATTGGACTTACGTGTCCAGTCTATTATCTCCTTATCTCATTGTATTTCTCTTCTCACCAATTCCTCTCAATGTAAATGAGGTTTCTTTAGAAGTATTATGTAATTGGGTAGAAGTAAGAATAGTGTTAGCGGGAGAGAGGAAAGAAAGAGATTTATTCTCGGAACAATTTGTATCGTATATCCATCCACATATCATTATTAATTTATTTCGTGCCTTATTATGCTTTTAGAATGCATACTTAAGGGTGTATGATGAGACCTAATCAAAGATAAAATAAATTGGTTGCCAAATCGCGACAAAAACCCTCATTTTATATTAAGCATTTTTCCTTCCATTGAGTGATTCTCTCTCAAGATCCAAGATTGGCATTGGTTTTTTGGCCAAAGTCAAGACCTTTGTCCATCACGGATGTGTTTGAATCACGAAAGCTTTGTTCCATATCGTAGGTCTTGGCAAGTTGTGATTTGTTGGCCAAAGTCAAGGTTACTTCTTGTTCATCGACCTCGATTACGAAGCTTTCCCACTGTCAATTGGTCACGCTTAACTGGTTTCATTAAGCTTGTTGAGCCAAAGCCAAGGCTTAGTTGATTCAGAGGAAAAAGTTAGGGAATATATTGGATATATTGGCATATATTGGATATATGTTTCGGACTTTGAGGTCCACCTACTGGATCTAGGAATTGGATGGGATCCAATTGATCTTAGAGATCTACCTAGTTAAGTTTCATACAACTTGTTGGCCAAAGTCAAGGTTGTGTGTTATTTAACGGGATCCTAGCCCACTCGGAAACTAGGTTTCCCGAGTACTCTACAGAGGGTTAGAGGCTCGCCGAAAAATAATATGAGGCAAATATTAAATTCGCAATTTCGTTTAGATATTTGCCAATACGCGCTCATTTTATTTTTCGTCATTAATTATTATAAATATATTAGTTGGACTAATATTCAATTGTTGTTTTAATTGAACAGTTGGATTGTATTCAAACTACTTCATTTGTAGTTGGTTATATAATTGGATTATAGTAATCAATACATTTGAATGTAACCAATCAATTGTAGTTGATTATATAGTTAGACTATAGTAATCATTATATTTAATTGTACCCGAAATTGTTGATTGGATAGTTGGACTATAGCAATCAAGATGACTGAAAGATTAGCGTCAAAGGACATAATCTTGGGGAAAAATGTCTTTAACGGCTTTAATTTTCAGATTGGGAATAGACTTCACGATACTCCTGGGAGCTGAGAAGTTATTCTATTTGATAGAGAAACCTCTCGAGCATGAGCCCGGAGTTGAGCGAATAGTAGAACTTGAGCTTAGGAAGACTCATTATGATGATAACTTTAGTGCTCAATCCGTTATGCACAGCCAGAGCTTCTTAAAATGACACATCCCAAGTTATCTGCCTAAACTGTGGCAAATGGGGTCACTGGAAGCGTGACTGCCATATGGACAAGGAAGACATGAAGGAAGTGAAGGTGGTACAAGGCTCCGGCTTCAAGAATGTTTGTTATAAACATGTTCACTGCTGATAATCTCAAACATATAACATGACAAACAAATAGCTCAAATTGAGTAAATCAAATGAGATTTATTTGTGGCATTGTCATCTGGGATGCCTAAACAAGATTAGTATATCCACACTTTCGAAGAGTGGATATTAGGACGGATTTGATTCTAATTCAAATGATGTCTACGAATCTAGTTTATTAGGCAAAGTGCCTAAAATGCCTTTTACTTGGTAAAAGTGCAAGTGCCACCGATCTGCTAGCCCTCGTTCATAGTGACGTAAGTGGGCCCATGTCTAGCTAGGCTGGAGGTGGATATGAATACTTCATAACCTTCACGGATGTGGCATTGCGTTACGGTTATGTGTATCTTATGAAACACAAGTCAGAAACTTTTGAGTAATTTAAAGTGTTTCGACACGAAGTAAGAAAACAGACCGGTAAAAATATTAAAAATATTACGGTCGGACCATAGTGTAAAATACTTAAACATATGAGTTTCAAGATTACTTGAAAGAGTATAGTATTCTTTCATAGTAGACTCCTCCCGGAACACCTCAATTTGACGATGTGTCCGAACAGAAAAACCAAACTTTGTTGGACATGGTAAGGTTGATGATAGTCGCTCTGAGCTACCAATTTCCTTCTGAGGATACACATTAAACAGTGCAATACTTATTTTGAATAAGATTCCATGAAAATCTATTAGACATATTTCATATTAGATATGAACAGGAAAGAAACCGAGTTTCTCTCATTCCTGAATATTGGGGATGATGGGCATATGTTTGGATGGTACCAAACTATAACTCAAATCGGATAAGTGCCTATTTGTAATTGGTTATCCTAGGGAAACCAAAGTATAGTACTTATACAACTCACAAGAGAATAATGTACTTGTTGCTCTCCATGCGGTTTTCCTAAGAGGAATTCCTATATGCAGTGGTATGTGGGAAGAAAGTAAAACTCGATGAAAATTGGAGTAATACTGTTCCAGGCACCGATTCCTTAACGGAACACAAACAGTTCATCTGGGATGAAACTGTACCAGAATCTTCGAATACACAAGAACCGCGTAAGTCGGAGAAATTCAGAAAATAACCTGGGAGGTATGGGTTTCTGATCTCACCTCATGTAGATGTTAATCTAATTGAGAATAATTAACCGACTACTTATGAGGAAATGATACAAGGTATCAACTCCTTTTATGGCAAAGTACCATGAAGTCTGAAATGGATTCCATGTATACCAACCAAGTTTGGATACTAGTTGATGTACCAGAAGGCATTGTGCCTATTGGTACTATAAAAGTCTTCAAGGAAGACATACATGGATGGCAACATACAAATATACACAACTAGGCTTGTACATAAATGGTATCGTCAAAGACATATGTCGACTATGACGAAACTTTTTCACTTGTTGCCGTGATTATATCCATTTGGATCATGCTTGCTAATGCTGCATATTTCATTTATGAAATATGACAGCTAGACGCCAAAACCGCTTTCCTTAATGGAAACCTTTTGGAGGATGTTTGTATGCAACATCATGATGGTTTTGTCATGCCAAAACATGCAAACAAGGTTTTCAAGTTAAACCGATCCATTCATGGATTGAAGCAAGCATTGCGTTCTTGGAACCAGTGTTTTGATGTAATCATAATGGTATATGGTTTAATTCAAAACGAAGATAATTCTTGTGTATATAAGAAGGTTAGTGGAGCGCACTGACAATGACTGTCCTATAAGTTGATGATGTAGTGCTTCTTAGCAATAATATTCCTATACTAAAATCGGTGAAAGCTTGGCTTTCATGAAAATTCTCTCCATGGTATACCTGGGAGAAGCAGCTTTATTATAGGAATAAAGATCTACTGGGATAGATCTAGAAAGCTGCTGACACTCTCTCAGTGTTCGTACGTTTTGAAATGTATGTGACCTGATGTCTCATATGCTTTGAGCATATATAGACGCAATCAAGCCAATTCAGGTGATGGTCACTGGATTGATGTTAAGAACATCCTTGAGTATCTTGGATGAACCAATGATGCTTTCTGAGTATATGGGGAAAGGAGAACTTGAGGTGGCTGGGTTCACCGCTACAAGTTCCCAAACCGATAAAACGATTGTAAGTCGTAATAAGGGTACATATATAGTTTGAATAACGGAACAGTGAGCTGGAAATCTTCCAAGCAAGATATTATTGCCGAATAAACAATAAAAAGCGGAATATTGCTACAGCTGAGGCAGTAAAAGAAGCATTTTGGATCTACAATATTCCTAATTAGATTATGAGTAGTTCTGTTAGCAGCTGGGCTGGGCTACATCACAGACTAATGAACCATGGTCTCATCAATGATCCAAGTATGTACTTCGACTAATTTCATCTGATTCGTAAGATCATACATCGTGGCGATATGATGATCGAATAAATCGCATCAGATGATAACCTTGCAAATCTGCTGATGAAAGTTGTTTCTCAGCAGAAGTTTGAGCGACCCGTACATAGTTCAGGTGTAGGACACATGAGTGATTAGCTATAGGCCAAGTGGGAGATTGTTGGATAATTATGACCCATAGCATCACTATTTGTACAGAACATGGTGTTGTTGTATAAATTAACTATGTGACAAAGGAAATTTCTCTTTTATCATTTGTAATTGGATTACATGGATATATAAATGATAAAAGTCCTTATGATTAGTTCTGGATTAATAAGATATGAGATAGTATTAATCCACAAGGTTTAATCATTAAATATCCCTAGTCGTAGTATTATTGAGACTGGACATCGATAATGCGGAATAGACTAGTATTACACTTGTGCGTGTTATGGAAGCGTAACGACATAGTTCTCATATATTTGGGTATTTGATACTCATGCAAGTGTAATAGGAGGTTCTGTTTACCGATGGTACGGAAACAGCTTCGCTCTAGATAGACCCATCGGATTCACATTGGTAGTATGACTATGTGTCTATGGGAATCCGAATCAGGGTAGGTGTATTTGGTCTTAACCTGAGACTTGCATCGCTAACTTGCGACAATCAATATACTTTGGTTTTGGTCGTCCGAGGTGTTGGTTTCTATAATATGTCCCAAACAAGATTAAGCATGTGAAATACTATAAAGAATATATATATAAACAT
>SKCR01051539.1:0-15476 GCA_019454045.1 Zanthoxylum bungeanum | reverse complement strand
TCCATTGTCAGTGATCGCGATAAGTTGTTCATTAGCTCATTCTAGCATAGTCTGTTCCAACTACAAGGTACAAAATTATACATAAGTTCCAGCTACTACTCGTAATCTGATGGGCAAATAGAAGTTGTCAACCACACCCTTGAACAGTACTCCAATGCTTTACTGGTGATCATCCACTAAAAATGGGTTAAATGGATACCTTAGCTAAAGTTTAATTATAATGCGTTCGTGCATTCTTCTATAACAATGTCACCCTTTGAAGCGGTCTAAGAAATTCCACCTCCAAATATCTTATCGTAGATTCATGGTATGGCTCGAGTTTAGGCAGTCGATGATTATCTTAGTGACCGAGACTCCATATTGCATCCCGGGAACGTATGGAAAATCAAGCTGATCAGCAACATACAAAGGTACATTTTAACGTTGGGGATTATGTGTATTTGAAGTTATAACCTTATCGACAAACTTCAGTGGCATTCTATGGGTCCCTAAAACTGGCGCCTCGGTTCTTTGGTCTTTATGAAATTCTAGCCAAAATCGGGCCACTGGCCTATAAGCTTGCTTTGCCCCCAAGATCACTAATTCATGATGTGTTCCATTGCGAAAATATTTGGGTCCGGTAGCCCAAGCATCTTCCCAACTTCCCCCTGTCTCTGACAATTCAACAATCTTGCCACAACTTGAATCTCTTCTAGAGCGGCGTGTCATTCGTAAGGGAACTAAAGATGCTTGGGAGAACTTAAGACATTTTTCGGAAATTTTAAGGGGAGAGAGAGAATGATACGTACGGATGTGTTTTGGTTGCATGGTTTAGTAACGAACGTGGCATGACATGCAACATCATACACGACCAAGTCAAGCATTGAATAAGTCAAGCTCAAATTAGCTTAGCTTAGTTCCATTAGTTAATAGTTAGTTTAATCTCCTTGTAATTATCAATCTGAGGCTTATGAATAGCCTGAAAGCCAATAATGAAATTAAGGATAATAAAAATTCAGATAACTCATTCCTCTTGTTCATTCTTCACTCTTTGCTTCTAATCGTAAATTAATTTTATCACATTAATTATTATTCATTTAGAGAAGATAAAATAGGGGCTTTCCCTAATAAGCCTAAAATCATTAAAGCAATTCCAATTCAATCCAAACACAAAATATTTCTCCCATTTAATCCACCTATATCTCAAATGACATAAATACATGAAATGATTATAAGAATGCCATTTTTTTTTTAAAAAAAGAAAGAAACAATGCGTAGAAAGGGAGCCAAATTTGTTTGTTTGTTTGTTTTTGTTTTTGTTTTTTAAAATCTAACTTTTAATTTAAAAATAAAAAAATATCTCACAAAATATAAAGTATTACAAGGAAAAAAATTATATCTTATTGATTTATAAATCATATGTTTTAAAATAAATACTATTGTCGACATGTTTAGACCAAAAAAATAATAAAAATGACTTTGCATTTTTAAAAGATCGGTGATTACAAAGTCATTTTTAAACAATCATAATTTCATCATTCAAATTCCACATTACAATCTATAAAATGTGGCATATAGTTAATATTAATATTTATAATTTTCATTAGGAACCTCTCTCAAATTAAGACTTCCACAGGTTAAAATCAACCCCAAAATCGATGTCACACATGATACAAAACTGAAAAATGTGAATGTGAAACCCTATCTCAAGTGGTTAATTTTTTTTGAAATAAAACTTATCCTATTATCTTAACTTCCCCCTCTATTCTCTTGATTTCCACTAACCACTACTCCTAACATAACACTCACTCTTTTTTTTTTTTTTTTTCTATAAATTGAAACTAAACCTAATGAACTCCTTTATTTTGTGTGTTGCTGTAAACCAATTGAGAGTGAATTATATATTGAATTCCAGAGAACCTTTGAACAATTAGAGAGAGAAACAGATCTGTAGTGAGAGAAACACAAACCAGAAGAGAGAGAAAGTTGGGCAAGAGAGAGAAAGGGTCGTTCGACGTCTTCCGGTCATCTTTTCCCGAAAGTGACCACATCAGGAGAATCCTCTCGCCCAGATGAATCCAACGCCGTCGGACTGTTGCCGTGAATCTGCCTCACTCACCCTCACGCGCCTCCACGCGCCGCCTCGCCGTCGGTTCACGCGCCCCACGCGCCGCCATGCGTGATCGACAGCTCCCGGACCAGAATCTTCCCTTCGTCGAGATACGCGGGTTAGATACTTTGTTTGCCCAATTCGGACCTTCGGTTGTCATAAAACGAGCCTAGAACGAGAGTGAACGTTGTCCGATTGTTCGTCGGTGATCATCGAGTATCCGCCATTACCACCATGCCATTGTGATCCTCGTGACGTGTACTGTCCGTGGACCACCTCATTCTGAAATTCAGAAGTCGTTGGAGCTCGGTACGTTATATTTTACAGTTTTATGGGTGTAATTGTAATATTTTGAGAACTTTGGACTTATTTGTAATTTGGCATGTTTAGGGACCTAAATGAGTGAATTCTGATTTGTAGTGAGTAATAGGAGATAATTGGAAGTTTTGGGACTAAATTGATAATATTGGAGAGTATTGGGGTTAATTTGTAAATTTGGAAAGTTTATGGGTAAAATCGTAATTTTAGTAAAATATAGGGACTGATCGTAATTTATACTTTTTCCAGATTTTAGCGAGGATATATAGATATAGAGAGTTTTGCATGGATTGAGGTAAGTACAAAGCACGATGATTCTCTTAACATAAATGTTTGTTGATTGATGTTTGATATGTGAGTTACGTAATATAATATAAATATATATTTATGTATGTATGTTGGAAAATTGACTGAGTAATTGATAGCATGAGAACAAAAATTGTGAATATAACTTTTGAGTATAAATCGTATGTTTGTAATATGAATCGAAGTATTGGAGTATTTTGTGATTTCGAGATGAGTTGATGGATGAAATGCGATGAGATGTGTTATATTGGATGCTGTGTGACATTGTTGTTATGCTACCAAATTTAGTATGATAATGGTCGGATAAGCGAGATTATGCGAGATTAGTAGAGGCGTGTGGTACAATCCCCCTCTTACACATTTATACGAGATTATATGGTGGGAAACCTTGAGGGTAAGAGAGGGACTCTCCCAATGGTTTCAATCCATTATTATACCGAATCCGGATAGCAAATCTTGTTTGATTGAGATGTGTTGTTGTGAGTATGTTTTGTCTGAGTTAGTTGTCATATATATTAATTGTTATTTTCATATATTCACTATCATATATATATTTTGTTGTTGAGGTCATGTTGAGAGTATGAGTGTTTTTACTTACTGAGCTCTTTAAGCTCACCCCTCATTTCCCAAACATCCCAGGTAGTTCGCCAGCACAATAGTAGCAATATCGGTACCAGGATTTGACTCGTTTGCCACAGCTGTCAGTCGGGTTGGTCCAGACATTTCTTTTGGCTTTTGAGATAGGACATTTAGGATAATTTCATGTTTTCAGACACTTTGGTGTAAACACTTTTTGGGATTTATTTGATTGCATTTTATGGGATATTATTTTCTTGCGAACTTTTGGTTCAATTGCATGACATATAGGTGCTCGAGCTGAAGTGATTCGCGGATCCCTTTCTAGGGTTGGGCTCGCTCTAGGGAGGGGGTCGTGACAGTGAACGTGCTCACAAAAAATATGAATGTTTTTACAAAAACAATTATGTATGTCCTTAATAAAAATATGATTATCCTTACAAAAAATATGACAGTCGTAGTAAAAATTTCACTATTCACAAAAATATGATTGTCCTTATAAAAAAAATATGATTATTCTTATAAAAATGTGATCACTCTTATAAAAAATGTCCAACCATTACAAAAAATTTATTGTTCACGTGAATTGTTGACATACAGTGAAAACAAAATTTAATTTAAAAATAAAAAATAAAAGCATGGTGGAATGAATTTTAAATTTTTTTGACTACTTATATAAATTAATGAACTTTTTAATAATCCTTTTTGAGTTTTAACAAATTCGATGATGTATGCTTATATATTTGGATTTTTTTTTTTTTAATTCAATTTTACATGATGTTTGAAATGGCCGCACTATCCTTCAAAAGGCAAGAAGCAGTACTCTAGATTATTTTACAAGGAAATTAAGAGTAAAAAACATTCTTTTTTTTTTTCTTTTTCTTTTTTTTTTTTGAAATCGTTGGAAACCCCGCCACCAAACCACTCATTCTGGGCCGCGGCGCAGGTAAAACCCCCGGCTACCCCAGGCTTTTACAAGAAGTTGCACCCCCTGGATTCGAACCCAGAACCTCAAGGTGAGATAAACTAAGTAGAATAAATCATCATCTTATGAGCTACCAAATTATAAAATCACCGGAACGTAGATAAACTAATTATAGTAAGCAATCTGTTTTAATTAATTGATTGTTATGAGTATGCCATTGAGCTTCAAAAAACTATAAATGGGTTTTTGAGTTGAATTAATTAACTGAAATTAGTATTTCGTACTTCTACAAAACTCACTTGGTGTGTTTAGTACAACCAAATTTTGTACTATCATTTTTCCTTCTCTACAATTACAAAAACACTAACGCCTTATTTGAACGATGTGTACCATGATTTAGTAATATATGATATGATATTGTAATTATCGTTACCATGTTTGGGAAGATGGTACAGTATGGTATGATTAAATAATTTATTTTTATTTGGTTTGATGGTATGGTATGGTATGATTTCAAAAATGATAAAATGACTAAAATGTATTCAAACACATAAATTAATATAAAATTATATTAAAATATCACCAAACACATATCAAATTATTACCCATTAATCTAAAATCAATAAATATAATAAAAATTAATGTACAAAATAGATAAAAAAAAATATATGAAAAATCACATTCTTAACAAGTCAAAGCAAGCTTCACCTGCACACATAAAAAATACCCACAACAAAAGTTACATAAACTGACAAGAGAAACAATTCTATATCACTTCAACTTCTTATTAAAACCCATGTCATTAATCAAAAATTAAAAAAATACAACAGATATAAACGATTATTGTAAACACAAACAGAAAATTCACTACTAAAAAAATGTCAATTTATGACACTTTTTTTATGGTAGAAAAAGAGTGCCACAAAATATATCATAAATCAATGATAATTTTGTGTCATAAAACGACTCACGTGTCAAGGCAAAATAATAATAAAAGCTTACTTAGTGAAAAGAGCCAACCAACACAAAGAGAGAATCAATCATAATCGAGAAATGAGTTTAACTATTTCTATTTAGTAATATAATATATTTAATAGGGTAGAGTTGTCATTTTAAAATTTTATTAAGGATATTTTGGGAATATAAATTTATAAAATCATGGCAAATTATAAAATTCATGGTTTAAAAAATTCTTCAAAACTCATGATTTTCAAACCATGAGATTACAGAAAAACCATACCATGAATATAGAAGTCAAAACAAACAATAATTTGAAATTATCATACTATATGAAACCATGACAAACCATGAAACAAATAAGGTATAAAATCTTGAATCTTATATAATTTAAATGTAACTTAATTTCAAAGTGCAATACTATTAAAACACGCATATCAAAAAATTATGAAAATATAATTTAATATTAGATCTAAATTCAAAAAAAATTCTCGTTAATTCAATAAGTAGATAATACCTGCTAAATTAGCGATAAAATATATGGTAAGTAAGAGTTCAAGATTGTAAATGAAATAGAAAGAAAGTCTAAAAACCTATAAATGGGTTTTTAAGTTGAATTAATTAACTGAAATTAGTATTTCGTACTTCTACGAAACTCATTTGTTGTGTATAGTACAAACAAATTTTGTACTAACATTTTTCTTTCTCTACAACTAGAAAAACCCTAAAATCCTGATTCTTATATATATATATCATGTACAAATGACAAATCCCTCTTACTCATTTCTACAAAACCCTAATTATATTGGGTCTTTTAATTAGCTATCTAATAGCCTTCACCATGAATGACACTCATACGCATGACATGGATGGCATGGCACCGCCTCCGATGATGCCCCGGCACAAGATGATGATGCACATGACCTTCTTTTGGGGCAAAAACGCCCTGGTTCTCTTCAAAGGTTGGCCTGGGACAAGCACAGGGATGTATGCATTAGCCCTAGTTTTTGTCTTTGCAATGGGGATTCTTGTTGAATGGCTGTCTCATTGCCGGCTGATAAAACCGGGCACGAGCAACGTTGCTGCCGGGATCATACAAACGATCATGCATGCAATTAGGGTTTGTCTTGCGAATTTGGTGATGCTTGCTCTCATGTCATTTAATGTTGGTGTCTTTATTGCGGCTGTTGCTGGGCAGACTTTAGGGTTTTTGCTGTTTGGGAGTAGGGTTTTTAATAAATTTCCACCACCTCCTCCAAAACCCTCTGATCTGCCACGCATGAGTTGTTGAACAATCAATCCATGTTAGCAGATTTGATCTTCAATTTTTCTTATCTATACTTTTTTTACTTTCATTTATTCTCCGGAAATAACTGTAGAAACAAAATATGAATCGTGGATGAGAATTTGCAGTTAATTTTGTTAGTTCTATTTTTATTGGTAATGTCCGTAACAAAACAAGTTCAATTGAGTTGTAACAAGTCTTGAAGTATTTGGTGCAATTGGACTGGTATTTGGCTGTTGTGCATTAGACATGCGTTCGTGGTGCGTTTGTTGCAGCGTTCGAACGTTGGTGTTAGTGCTACGTTCGTTGTTTGGTTCGAACGTGTGGCGTTAGTGGCACGTTCTCCATTGGGTTCGAACGGGATCATTCCAGAGAGCAAACGTTCGAGGCACGTTCTTGTTGGGTTCGAACGGTGACATTCCAGAGAGCATCCGTTCGTTGTGCGTTCGAGTGGCGTTCGAATGAGTCTTTCCAGTAGGCGTGCGTTCGTGCAGCGTTCGAGTAAATATTCGAACGCCAGTCGCATCTGAACGCGTTTTTATGCTTTTTCACCTTGAAAAACCCTAGTTTTTCACCATACCTATAAATATAATATGTAGCCGCCATCCCCAGAGGTTGAAACACATTTTCGTTGAGCCAAAATCTCTCAAAGCTTTCAACTTTCTTGATTCCACCATTGAAGACTTCTTCATCTCATTGTCTTCTTCATTAATGGTGAGATTCAATCTTTGATAAACCTTCAACACAACATAACCCAAAATTCCTAACCCTTTAGAGTTCTTTAGGAGGAAGTTTGGTAGTCGGAGTTCCAGCGCCAGAGGTGATACAATTTACTCAGAGACTTCAGAGGTTCTGAAGAAAACCGTGGGTCTCGAGCTTGAGGAGTTGCCTTGAGTTCTTGCAGTATTGAGGTACTTGAGTCGGTGGAGTTGCCACCATAGGTCTTCACCATCGCTGTAAGTTTTTCTCTATATAGTGGATTGGGCTGGTAGCCGATATACCCGGAGTGATTTTTTACTCGCACGAGTTTCAGGCTGGTAGCCGATATGCTCATAGACATAGCAACTATATTTGGTCTTGAAATATATCAAATGGATGTAAAGACGACATTCTTAAATGGTGAACTAGATGAAGAGATTTACATGGAACAACCGGAAGGTTTCAATGTTCCTGGACAAGAACAGAAGGTGTGCAAACTTGTAAAGTTCTTATACAGATTAAAACAAGCACCTAAACAATGACATGAAAAATTTGACAAAGAGATGTTGTCAAGTGGGTTCAAAATAAATGAGTGTGATAAGTGTGCATACACCAAATCAACTCAAAAATGATATGTCATTGTGTGTCTCTACGTAGACGATATGCTGATAATTGGTAGTAATCATGAGATGATTCAATCTACCAAGAAAGTATTGACCAGCAAATTTGATATGAAAGATTTATAAGTAGCTGATGTGATCTTAGGAATTAAGATTTCCAGAACATAAGAGGGGTATATATTATCTCAGACTCATTATGTTGAGAAGATACATGATAAATATAATAAATGAGATCTAAATGTGGCTAGAATTCCTGTAGACCTAACTCTTTATTTATCAAAGAATACTGGCTCGAGTGTATCACAATTACAGTATTCGAGAATCATCGGAAGTCTGATGTATCTCACAAATTGCACACGACCTGATATCACTCAAGTTGTAAACAGGCTTAGCAGATATACAAGCAATCCATGACATAACTACTGGAAAGCTATAGTAAGAGTTTCGAGGTATATGAGAGAAACTTCAAAATATGGTATGCATTATACGAGATATCCTGCTGTTGTAGAGGGATACAACGATGCTAACTGGATATTAGATACAATGGATTCCAAATCTACGAGTAAATTTATTTTCACACTTGGTGATGCAGCCGTGTCATGGAAATCCTCGAAGCAAACATGTATTACCCAGTCTACTATGGAATCAAAATTCATAGCATTAGACAAAACAACGGAAGAAGCGGAATGACTTCAAAATTTCCTAGAAGATATTCCAAATTGGCCCAAACTAGTGCCAACGATAAACATACATTGTGATAGTCAATCGACTGTTGGGAGAATCCAAAATACAGTGTATAATGGTAAGTCTCGACACATACGTCACAGACATAATACCATACGACAACTGTTCTCAAGTGGCATAATTTCGATAGATTATGTCAAATCGAAGGAAAACCTAGCGGATCCACTTACTAAAGGTTTACCTAGGGAGTAAGTTGAGAAGTCATCAAGAGGAATGGGCTTGAAGCCTATAAATTAAGAATTGTCACTGTGGAAATCCAACCTAGCTGATTGGAGATCCCAAGATCTAGGTTCAGAAGGGATATATGAAACTTTGTGCAATTCAAAATAAGCACTGTAGAGTTTTATACTCTTTCCTATTCCTGTAATGACGTAAAGTGTTGTCTGTTAAGGCTAGGACAAGCTAAGACTTTTAATGATCACTATATTAGGAGAAGAGTCCTAATGAGGGTAAAGTCAGATTATCTCTTTATAGAAGATCACCTATTTCAAATAAGAAGTGAGACCGCTTCCATGAGAGTTTTAAAGGCTGAATTCCCTAAAGTACTTGATGAATCCAAGACCAATGTTCATGGTCGAAATGAACACAACCGTAGAACGAGAAATGGTCGAAGTAAAGCTGTGTGTTAGCAATTGTCTTGGTTTACACCAACGGCAGAACAGTTCAAGACTATGGGTCACTGGTTTGCCAAGTAAATCCGATTGTCATTCACTAGGAAAGGTTTAAGGCGAAAGCTATCTATTTTGATGCAGTTTTATTTCACGGAAACTCTCTTAAGTGTATGCATTAATATTAGAGAATTGTGGGGGATTGTTATAAATTCTCTAATATATATAGTATTAGAGTAGGAGAGACATGTTCCTTAAGTAGTGTCTTATGGAAAAGACACAATGTTGAAGGGACATGTCCTATAAGTTGGAATGATGAGTTCTTAGGCTTCAAAAGGCATAAGGGAATAGGTATAACCCTTCGGAGGGTTACACCCCAAACCAAATGGTACCCTCAAAGGCACACTTCCATGCCTATATAAAGAGGCCTTGGGGGTTCACTCTAATTATCCAGAATATATATAAGTCTTTCATAGTTTAGAGAGTCATCTTGAAATAGAGTTTCCACCATTTTTCCTTATTCAAGTTCTTGTAAAAGGAGTGCCCATTCTATAAGAAGCATCTGAGTAATTCTGGGAGAACGTTAGCCACAAGACATCCGTTGAGCACTGAGGCGGAGCTAATAAGTTGTTAAGGACAGATGCAACTCGACTTGGATTCTGTTTTATCATCTTCAATTTCTCCAGGTTTTTCTAAATTTCATGGTTTAAGTTTTAATTTTAGTAAGTTATTTGATTAATGCATGTTAAATTGATGCATGTTAGTGAATGTTTAAGTTGATTGATGCATGTTAATTTTGTTTGACGAGACATATTTACCAACAATAAGCTCACCAGTTTCATCTGGAATAGTGCCCGTTAATTGGTTAGTTACCACTGAAAAATCATTTAGATTGACAAGATTTCTTAACCCATGAGGTATATATGGTTCCATATAATTTGTTGCTATCCATTCTGATTGTGATCACTGTGGTCGAGAGGTTTGTTATGAAATGTGGCAGCCCTCCTCCAAATTGGTTTGCTACAGTTTGTTAGAAGGGTTACAAAATCAAGATCATTGTCTCTCCCTGTTCCCAAATTATTAGCAGCCAAATGCAGCCATGATAAATTCTTGATTTGCTACAGATTGTCAGAAGGGTTAAGAAGAAGTCCTTCCCTTCGAGTTCATTTTCAAGGAGTTTCAGCTGCTCAGAAAATTCTTCTATGGCTTCCTGTTTCTTATTCTCTTTTTAATTAAGCTATTTGAACAACTTACCCTTTTCATCAAAGAACCTGGACCAAAAGCGAGCCATGGCTCTTTGATAAGTATCTTGAGGCAAAATAGAATTAGGGTCAGTTTAGGAATACTACTTAACTAACGTTTTTAAACTTATTGTTAAGATATTTCAAATAATTTTAAATTTTATAAAATACTTTCAATATGATTTTGAATACTCCCCAACGTAACATATTCTTATTCTTCGAGATGTCATTGACGACTCAAGAATGAATAGCGATCCTCAAAATTTTTCGACTATAATCATAAATAACTAGTGATTAAGGTTTTCATTTTTTTTAATTATAAGATTATACTATAATATGAAATTTCAAAATATAAAAATGATCTTATACCTTGAAAATATTAGAACCGTCCTTCTATAAGAAAGGTTTCCCGTCGACCAAGAATAAAATTTTGCATTCAACGTTTTCATGATCACAAAATGCTGGTCCATTAAAGTATACTGAAAACAACCGGTGAGTCTTTGAAAATGCAACCTGTAATCTGACAAAATGAGATAAATTCTAATAAGTTATTTACAAAGCTTGGAAAATGTAACCACTTTGACAAGCAGAGAGTGACAAAATGCAAAAGCTGATATGATTTTTATATTCTGGAGCACCAATGATATTAATTCTTCTAGCCGTCCAATTTACTCAGTAAACAAGAAAATTGAAAATTGAATACTGAAAGCGACTTCAAACCAATCTTCTAATAAAATATTAGCAAACATTTATATATCTTTTAAGTAGAAGATTTTTTAGTTAGAAATAATTTTATGAAATAAAATATTTGAAATTTTAAATTTTTAAACCGAATCAATAATTAAAAGATAAGTGAAATCAAGAGACTTCAGCCATAACTTTTTACGGTTTGTGGATAAGACATGACACCAATAATGACTTTTCATATCAATACTTCATGGCATCATGAAGTAGAGGTGGCCACGGTTCCGTTCAGTTTCAGAATCGAATCATTCAGTTCTACGGTTCCACGGTTTGGTTACGGTTACAAATTTTATGTAACCGTAACCAAATCATTTGAGATTTAATTCGGTTCCGGTTCCAAACTAGAAACCGAATTAAATCGTATCCCGTTCAGTTTCGATTCCAAACCGGAACCGTGGCCAATTCTATCATCGTCATTGAGAAGATTCAAGTATCATTCAATGGGTCACTCTCTCTACCCAAAAACAGAACGTTGAATTCAAACAGTTATTGGTTATCAAGAAATACTTATAAAACAAGAAAACGAACTCTATAAAAGTTTACCAAGTTCACTACACAAAGCATCAACAAAATATCTAAACATTGAATCTCTCTGAAAGTGAAAAACTAGCCATGGGTGAAGAACTGAAGCTATATGGCACATGGGCAAGCCCTTTTAGTCGCAGAATCGAGCTTGCACTGAAACTGAAAGGGGTTCCCTTTGAGTACATAGAAGAAGACTTGTCCAACAAGAGTCCTGAGCTTCTCAAATACAACCCAATTCACAAGAAGATCCCTGTGCTTTTACACAATGGGCAACCAATCGTTGAGTCACATATCATTCTCGAGTACATCGATGAGACATGGAAGAATAATCCCATTTTGCCTCAAGATCCTTATCAAAGAGCCATGGCTCGCTTCTGGGCCAAATTCATTGATGAAAAGGTAAGTAAGGTTAATCGTAATTAGATAAGAATTTATATGTAATTGAATCTTAAAAAGGCGATTACAAACAAAACTTGACTGTCACTTTTACGCAGGTGTTGGCGGCAGGAATGAAGGCTAATTCTGCTGAAGGGAAAGAGAGAGAGCTCGTGATTGAAGAATTTTTTGAGCATATGAAATTCCTGGAGAATGAACTCAAGGGAAAAGATTTCTTTGGAGGTGAAACTATTGGGTTTCTTGACATTGTTGCGAATGTTGTGGCATTTTGGCTCCCTGTGGCGGAAGAAGTTCTTGGATTAGAAACATTTAATCAAGAAAAGTTCCCAGTTTTGTTCAAATGGATTGGCAAGATCACAGAAATTGATGTGGTGAACGAATGCCGACCTCCAAGAGAGAAGCATCTTGCCTATATTAGAGCTCGCATTGAAGGCCTCAAATCTGCTCCCAAGTAAAAGAAATAATTGATGTCATGGGATCATAGCCCACATCTCCTCTGTTTTATGTTCATGTATTTGCATCATGTGTGTTTTAGCTCTTTGTTAGCCAATGATAAATAAGATGGCTTCTTAGCACTCATTGAGTTTACTCCAAAACAAAATTGTTTAAGCTATTTAAACAACTTACCTTCGGATCCATCAGAATTCCGCAGTTAAATATGCTTGGACGAGAGCAGTATTAAGATGGGTGATCTCTTGGAAAGTCCTCTGTGTTGCACCCCACTTTTTTTTTTTAAAAAAAAAAAAAAAACAACTTACCCTTTCATCATCAATGAACCTGGCCCAAAAGCCACCCATGGCTCTTTGATAGGGATCTTGAGGCAAAATTGAATTATTCTTCCATATCCCATAGATGTACTCAAGAATGACTAGTGATTCAGCAACTGGATTTTCATTTTGCACAAGCACTAGGATTTTCTTATGAACTGGGTTATATTTTAGATGTTAATCCCTCTTGTTGGACTTATTCAATATACTCAAAGGATGCCGTTTCAGCTTCATTGCAAGTTCAATTCTTCAACTAAAAGGACTTGCCCACATGCTATAAAGCTTGAGTTCTTCAGCCATTGTTGCAATTCCAAAGAGTGTAAGGATTCTTCTGGTTCTCGAGGATCCAGTCAAGAGAGAATTAAGAATGTAGAACTTTTCCATTTGGAAAATATTATGAAAACAAATAATTAACACTGATCCAACCATAAATACTTATGTAGCGGAATCTGTGTCATTTAGAGAGAGAAAAAGTAAAATTCAATGATACAGATCCAGCCATATGAGTATCTGTGGTTGAATCTGTTTCATTTGTCTGTGTCTGTATCATTACTCTCTCCATTTTCCGCCTCTTCTCTTTGGTCGGGTGAGCAAAACATGATATCTTATCCGATTTAGATGGAACCAGAATCTATATTAAAAAATTCGGTTTTTAAATTTTTAGAACTGGAATATACCATATTAAATAGGTTATCCTATCCATTGATTCTGGTTCGGTTCTAACCGATTTTAGGGTATCTTATTTTACACCTATTACATAAATACTGGAAAAAAATTTCCATTATGTCTCCATTTTCACTTATTATTATTATTATTATTATTATTATTTGTTAGAATTGTTAAATATATATGATTTGAATATTTTGATCGCTGTAAATGAGTTATACGATACTTTTGAGCATAGTGTTTATAAATTTAAGTTTGATAATGTTGTAAGAATTTTTTATTAAATTTTAAATCTTAATAGTATAAGAATTTTTATTAAAATTTGAATCTCAATAGTGTTTCACAATTTTTCCCCAACTCTAAACAATGTTATAAGAATTCTAATTAAAATTTTGTACAATATTTATTTCAAGCAACAAGATGAATGGCAAATATTTGTCGGAAACTTACTGAAGCCGAAATTCAATTCATGAAATGTTATAAAGATTTTAATATGTTTTTGTATTTGGTCTCTAAATTATGAATGTAAGATGTATAACATACAACGATGTTATGAACATGTTTTGTGTCCACTTTGATAGATATGGGCATTGGAAAAAGCTTGTTTCAGAGTACAAGAACTTTGACACAAGTTTTGAGAAAGCAAGTATGTCTTAATTGGAAAGACGAATCTTCAAAATGGAAAATTTGATTTTAAAATTGGTTCTACTTTCCGATTTGGGTTTTAATTCCTTAAAGTAAAAACCCGAATTGGATAATTGATTTTTTTGGATTCCACGTTATTAGAATTTGAAATTACCCTAAAATAACTGGATTTGATTCTGGAACCTAATTTTCAGTTCAATTTTAAACGATTCCATATTTATTCAAAACCGTTGCACTAAGAAAATAAAAATGCTACACATACATAAACTCTTACTTACAATTTCTACACCTCTCTCACTGTAGCTACAGTGATTATTGTAGCCTCACTGTAAATACAGTGAGAGGGGTGTAGAAATTGTAAGTAAGAGTTTATATATGTGTATCATTGCTCCTAAGAAAACACTCATAGAAGATAAACCTGTAATCTAACCAATGAGAAAAATTCTAATAAGCAAATCTACAAAGCTTTGAAAATGTAACCTCTTTGTGACTTTGTCAAGTATTGATGGAGGTTTTTCAGCCCCAAGAAACTCTAAAGCTTGAAGAGGGATATAATGAGGTTTGCACGACAGATGATGGGGGCTTGAGATCTTTGAGGAGGTGAGAGGCCAGACAGAGGGGCCCGAGCCCAAGAAACAAAAAGGCACATGAGAACAATATTACCTGATGAGATAGAGTTAGGATATCGACCCGACCTGATGAAAAGATATCAGATTCACATCTTTTGTTTTCTCTATGATTTTTTGTTTGCTTGCCAATTTTACTTTGATTCCCAATTAACCAAACAAATTCACTACTTAGGGGAGACTTATTCGAAAAATTGAATTCTCAAATCGCTTACAACAAGAATAGAGAGTGACAAAATGCAAAAGCTAACATGAATTTTTTTTTCGGGAGCTCCAACGATATTCTCCAAGCCGTTGTCTAAATCTCTCCGAAAGTGGAAAAACTAACCATGGCTGAAGAAGTGAAGCTCTATGGCACATGGGCAAGCCCTTTTAGTCTCAGAATCAAGGTTGCACTCAAACTGAAAGGGGTTCCTTTTGAGTACATAGAAGAAGACTTTGTCCAACAAGAGTCCTGAGCTTCTGAAATACAACCCAATTCACAAGAAGATCCCTGTGCTTGTACACAATGGGCGACCAATCGTTGAGTCACAAATCATTCTTGAGTACATCGATGAGACATGGAAGAATAATCCTATTTTGCCTCAAGATCCTTATCAAAGAGCCATGGCTCGCTTCTGGGCCAAATTCATTGATGAAAAGGTAAGTAGGGTTAGTCTTGCTTTTTATAAATTGTGATTTGTAATAATTATATAAGAATTTATAATTAATTAAATCTTTAACATGCATGTTTGAGAGA
>SKCR01051538.1:0-15542 GCA_019454045.1 Zanthoxylum bungeanum | reverse complement strand
TCACCTGCTAAATGAATTCGTGCTTCGATTACCCAACAAATATCAGTAGGAATACATTTGTTCATCAATAGTCTCATCCGTTCCAAGCGAGCTTTGTAAACTTTCATCAGAGATTTTTGAGGGAGAGAAGGAAATTGCTTGTGAAGATTTACAAGAGCTTCTTCCATCTTAATCTGCAAAAACTAAACACACAAAATTAAATCACACAAAATCACAATATATACACAAATTGCATGGGTTGCCTCCCTGCGAGCGCTAAGTTTAAAGTCGTCAGCTAGACGTGACTTTTCGAACGTTTAGGCTGGATCTGAAAGTGTGACAGTTTCTTTTTGACGCTCCAACGGTTCTCCCCAATAATGCTTAACCCGCTGACTGTTAACTTTGAATGTGTTGTTGGTATTGGGATCCAGTAACTCAACAGCTCCATGTGGTAAAACCTGAGTGATCACAAATGGACCTGACCACCTTGATTTCAACTTTCCAGGGAAAAGTTTCAACCTCGAGTTGTACAACAACACCTGTTGCCTTGGTTCCAACTGTCTGTGCACTATTTTTCGGTCATGCCATCTCTTGGTCTTTTCTTTGTACAGTCTGGCATTCTCATAAGCCTGTAGGCGAAATTCCTCCATTCATTGAGTTGGTGAAGTCTTTTCTCTCCTGCAGCTTGTGGATCAAAATTCAACTTCTTCAGTTCCCAGTACGCCTTGTGTTCAAGCTCAACTGGCAGATGGCATGCTTTCCCAAACACCAATCGATATGGTGACATACCAATGGGTGTCTTGTAAGCTGTACGATAGGCCCATAATGCATCGTCCAGTTTTGTAGACCAGTCCCTCCTTGTTGATCCAACGGTTCTTTCCAGATTCTTTTGATTTCTCTGTTTGAAACTTCAACCTGTCCATTTGACTGTGGATGGTAGGCTGTGGCAACCTTGTGAGTAACTCCGTATTTGGATTGAAGTGCATCAAAGTATTTGTTGCAGAAATGAGAGCCACCATCGCTGATGATTGCTCGAGGTGTTCCAAACCGAGTGAAAATGTTCTTTTTCAGGAATTTGATCACCACTTTTGAATCATTGGATGGCAGTGCAATTGCTTCAACCCATTTGGAGACATAATCTACAGCAACCAAGATGTACAGGTTTCCAAATGATGGAACAAAGGGTCCCATGCAATGGTCCTTCATTTCTTCTCGAAATATTCCCCATTCTCTTGCACCTGTCACATTGAAAAGCAAAAAGATAAGAATCTTTAAAAAGTGTAGGCCAGAACAAACCTGATTGAAGGACTTTTGCTGCAGTTTTGTTTCCGCTGAAGTGTCCGCCATATGGTGATGAATGACAGTGCTGCAAAACACTGTTGACCTCCTCCTGTGGAACACACCGTCTCAATAATTGATCAGCACACCGTTTGAACAGGTACGGCTCATCCCAGATATAGTGCTTGACTTCTTTGAAGAATTTCTTCCATTGTTGAGTTGTCCATTCCAACGGCCATTTTCCTGACACAATGTAGTTGACATAGTCAGCATACCAAGGGGTATCTTGTTGTTTCATGGCAAACAGCTGTTCATCTGGAAAAGTTTCTTTGATTGACAGTTCTTTGCCAGCTGTTTCTCCATTCTCGATCCTCGATAAGTGATCTGCCACCTGGTTCTCTGTTCCTTTCCTGTCTCGAATCTCCACGTCAAATTCTTGCAGAAGAAGTATCCAACGGATCAATCTGGGTTTGGAATCTTTCTTCGCGATCAGATATTTGATTGCTGAATGATCTGTGTAGACTACCACCTTGGGACCTAACAGATAAGAACGGAATTTGTCAAAAGCGAACACAACTGCAAGCAACTCCTTTTCAGTGGTTGTGTAGTTGAGTTGAGCTTCATTTAGAGTTCTGCTGAGTAGTATATGGTGTGGAAAATCTTTGCTTTGCGTTGTCCCAAAACTGCACCTACAGCAAAATCACTAGCATCACACATTACTTCAAATGGAAGGGTCCAGTCTGGTGTTACAATGATGGGGGCAGAAACCAGCTTCTGTTTCAAGATCTCGAAGGCTTCCTGGAATTCTTTGGTGAAGTTGAAAGGCACATCCTTTTCCAGAAGGTTGCAAAGAGGTTTTGAAATTTTGGAAAAGTCTTTGATAAATCTCCGGTAAAAACCTGCATGTCCAAGAAAACTCCGAATGCCTTTGACAGATGTTGGAGGAGGTAGTTTTTCAATTGTCTCGATCTTTGCTTTGTCTACCTCGATTCCCTTTTGTGAGATCCGGTGTCCAAGAACAATGCCTTCCTGTACCATAAAGTGGCATTTCTCCCAGTTGAGTACCAAGTTCGTGTCTTCATACCTTTGTAATACATGTTCAAGATTTTGCAAACAATGATCAAATGAATCTCCAAATACAGAAAAGTCATCCATGAAAACCTCCATACTCTGCTCCAACATATCTAAGAAAATGGCCATCATGCAACGCTGAAATGTGGCAGGGGCATTACATAGTCCAAATGGCATCCTGCGGAAAGCAAAAGTACCATAAGGACATGTAAATGTGGTTTTCTCCTGATCCTCTGGTGCAATGGAAATCTGATTGTATCCTGAATATCCATCCAAAAAGCAATAGAACTCATGTCCCGCCAATCTGTCTAACATCTGGTCAATGAATGGCAGCGGAAAATGGTCCTTTCTGGTGGCTTTGTTCAGCTTACGGTAGTCCATGCATACTCTCCATCCAGTCACCGTTCTTGTTGGAATTAACTCGTTCTTTTCATTGGTGATCACAGTAATTCCTCCTTTCTTCGGCACACATTGCATTGGACTCACCCAACTGCTGTCTGAAATGAGATAAATGATGCCAGCATCCAACCATTTGATGATTTCTTTCTTCACAACTTCCTTCATGATTGGATTGAGTCTCCGTTGATGCTCCACAGTGGGTTTGTACTCATCGTTCATCAAGATTTTGTGCATGCAAAATGATGGACTAATACCTCGAATGTCTGCTATAGTCCAACCAATGGCTTTCTTGTGCTCTCGCAATATTCTCAGCAACTTTTCTTTCTGTTCCAATGTTAGCGACGAAGAAATTATAACAGGTAATTCAGAAGAGTTTCCAAGAAATGCATACCTGAGATGGCTCGGGAGTGACTTCAGCTCCAGCTGCGGTGGTTCTTCAATCGAGGGTTTGATCTGGTCTGTCTTTGGAAGTTCCAAACTTTCAATTGGTTGTGTCACATTGAAACGAAACGGCTTGTCAAGATAGTTGATACATTCCATAATTTCAGCATCAAGCTCACTGTTAGACATGTTGGTGATGCAAGCTTCAAGTTTGTCTGTGGGAATTGTATCAGTATCTTGAATGATACTATCAACAACATCAATTCTGAAACATTCTTCTTCCTTTTAATCACACACGTATAACGCAAGCGCACGTATCGTTCAAGTAGTATAAAAAGTATCAATCCCACGAGGACTTAAAACCTTTTTGTTATTAATTTATGGGGCCAACTGATTACCAGTATCTAACAGGTTGTTTGATTGATTGATTTGAAATGACGATGATTCTAAATTTAAAACAAGTAAATAAAATTGCTTAAAAGTAGGTTGAGAAAAATCCAAATTTATAAAAACTATCCAGGGTTGTGATTAATTCCAATATTATTTAGAAGAGGAAGTAGTTATCTTAAAGTTGGGTAATATATTGATTTATTAACCTGAACACTAATTTATGTAAAAGCCTCTTCCGATGGTCAATTTCAAATACCTAGTATAATCCAATTGAACCATATGTCTATGTCAACCAAATTACCTAGATTCATTAAGATTAAGTTCCAATTATGGCTACCCCCGCCCGACAGGTATATTCCTATCCTGTTAGGAAATCTATTAAAAGGGTTATCTATCCTCAAGGAAGATCGTGGGTTATTGAGTCTAAGGTCTTAAACTTAAAATCCCTATGTCTAGTTCATTTTAAGTTTACCTAATCAATTTTATTAATGGCCAGTTAATAAAAAGCATTAAGATTAAGACTCAATAAATAAATCTTTAAATTACCCAACCTATAATCTAACCCCTTATAAACCGGTTATATTGAAATTCATCACAACCCTAGATACTAACTTAGTTACAATACATAGCTATGGCTAATGAAAACTTAAAAGACATAAAATAAAAATGCTAAAAAGTAACTGCGAGAAAGTAACAGCGGGAAAGTAAATGAAAATAAACTACCAAGATAAAAGGAATTACTTTTACTAATTACTAACTTAGATATCTCCCTTAGTATAACATAATCACTTGTGAGATTAAAACCAACCGACCATATAGGCGGTACCCTGATTAAGTCAAGTTAAGTCCGACCAGCCATAAAGGCGGTAAAATTTGTCCATGAACCTGCCATGTAGGCGATAAAGAAATAACCAGCCATAAAGGCGGAACCAAAATTAAATTACCAACAGACCAATCTGGCGGTATCCTTGCTTAGTCAGGTTTAACAGTTTAAATTAAATAGCCCACCGACCAATATAGCGGTATTCCTTTTTAAGTCAAATTTTAGAATAGTGAATATATTGTGTCTAAGGGAGATTAATCTAAGATAGTAACAGTAAAAGAATTACCTTTCACCTCGGCAGAGGGAAGTTACCTCCTTACGGTTGAAAAATAAAAACTGAAAATGTAAAGAAAGGAAAGTGTTATGCGTAAAAGTAAATTACGGAAAGTAAAACTGAAAAGTAAAGAAAAGAAAGTGCGAAATTGAAAATTAATTACTGAAAACTAAAAATAAACAAACTAGATACAATCTTTTTATTTTTTTATTAAGGATTTCAAAGAAGAAAGTATGAATTTTACAAATGAAATGGCTTGGTATTTATAGGCAAAATTTTGCCACCATCAAATCATCATCAATTTCTCCACCATTACATTATTAATTTCTCCACTAATTACTCCACCAAATCCATAATTGCTCCACTAATTTCTTATCTTGTTTGGTGGTGATTTGATAATTTTTATTAATTATTTATTAATTAATATTTTGCTTTGATAATGACTTTTAATAATTACACTCCACACACTTCTGGATGGTTCATCAATTTAGGTCATGAAATAATCAGAATTTGAAAATATGTTCTCTTTAAAAGTTTTAGACCTTTGAGTCTTCTTTAATCTGGAACTTGAATCAGCTCAATCCGATATCTGAGTAAACAGTTATGCCCAAACTACGACAGATGCGCAAAACTGGAATTTCCAAAACTGCACTTCGTCAAAAACGCCCTTTCAAGTTTCCAATCTCCAAAATTAATATATCAAGTCCAATAATTGCCCTTATTTGATCCACATTTCGTCCTAAATGATTTCATTGAGTCCCGATATTATTTTATTTGCAAAATAAAATAAAACATATCAAAACGTTCATCGAACCCGAGAAACTAAACAAAATATTAAGTAAAAGGGGCGGTAAATATTGATATATTTTCCGCTCATCAAACTCATCGCACAACTTTCATACATAAGCACATCCAAAACAAACACTCTAAAACTTCATTCAACACTCACGTACATACACATATTCCAAACATACAAATATACGTATTACTTCTATTTCACATATCAGAGCCTTTACCAATCTTCATGTCTTAACATCATATGCATACAAGAATACATATTCATATACTTATACCTTTCCATATTCATTTATAAATATGCGTTTATATCGATACATGTTCATACCATCACATACATCCATACATATACATACCATTACGGGTTTATGTAGTTACATGCATCAATACATACATTACATGCATACATACATCATCATCAAACTACTTATTTCAGATCATAGCAATAACATAAATCCTTACTTGTGAAGTTCGATTACCTAACTGTACATAATCTTGAAGGTCTTTCTCGATATTACCTCTTATATAATATATATATATATATATATATATATATTAATCATAAATCAACATGCAAGCACTCATCGCATGGGTTACTTACCTAGCTTCGCAAGCACTCCGGTTCCTAGTCACATCTATCAAAACAAATAGCGAAGTGCTGTTAGAATCACGACTTATGGAGTTTTCGACTAAACTACAATAAAATCATGGATCTTTCAGGAACAACCAATTCAAATCCGATTTCAATGATTTCAATTCTATCATTCTTAAAATACCATTACAAACTAATCCATGCCACTAATTAACTTGAATCCTCAATTTATGTGTTTTTGGAAAATCTTCCGAAAAAGTTTCCGCGAACGCTACGGAAAGGTCTCAAACCCTCCAAATCTTCCCGGATTTATCCAAACATTCTCGTAATATCATATATAATTAATAACCATCATTAAAACGAAAACACATATTTATAAGTAAAACCCACTTTTACTGAAAACTTACATAATCTCTCGGATCGATCAAACTCGTTCTGTTTTCACTCGGATTCTACTAAATGCACATATTCTATATACTAATACTTAATCAATTCAATTTATATCACTAAGCTACTCTACGAAGTTACTGGATACATCCGAACATTTAACTATAAACTTGAAATTTACGAATTTATATCTGGAGGTCTTACCGAGATTTCGAGGCCATATACGGACTCCAAACGATCCCACGAACACGCTGGAATTGACGGAATTCCGATCAGAGTTACTATTCATCATGGGTCACTATTTATTCGAATCTTCTTCTCTCGATTCGCGTGCAACCATGTACGGAAAGGAAAATCCATCACCGCCATTTCTAGTACTCTACGAGAGCTTCGATTTGGTGGGTGGCTCAGGCCATTAAATGAAGCGACGAGCCGGGATTGAACAACCCATTGTCGTATATTCTTCAAGTCCTATCGCCGGATTCCGCGTCCCCATGGCTGGCCGCCGGCAGCAGGAGGATGGGGGAGCTCCGTCGCATCTTTCTGGGGTGGTGCGCCAGCCGGCGGTGGTCGGAGTATGGCCGACGCAAGCAAAGATCAGTGGAGAAAATTTTTAGGGGTGAGGGTGTGAATTGGAGAGATTTAGAAGCTTTGTCATTTTTGTGATTTCAGAAAACCTTGGGGTATTTATAGAAAACTTTATGAAAATTACAGTCTAACCCCGAAAATTATATTTAGGTCCCTGTCATGGAACTTGCTAGAAATGTTACATATTTGAACCCCTTCTAATGTAAATTTCGAAAAGTGTTCAACGCCAAAGTTGTTCTTCTCGGAAAAATGAGACCGATGGTTCAAGAATCAGCTCAATCGGAGTTCATTTGAAAGTATTATATCTAAAACAATAATCTTTTACGTGTATAACGATAAAATCAGAAATCGCGTAACCGGTTTTCAGAACCACACATTTTCAAACACGATGAAACTTCACTTAAAAATATTCTCACCTATTTTCCAACATATAAAGTCTAATTTTCGATTATCATCGCGTTCCAAATCCTTATCTATAGTTCGATAACTTTCCCGAACTGTTCCGAAAAACTCGGGATATTACAGTTCATTGCAATTTCAGTGTTAAAAATGGAAACAATACATGTAAAGGAAAAATTGCAACAAATTTTCTGGGTAATGAACATATGAATTGTAATTATGTCAAAAGTAAGAGACAAATTGAGTGTTGAATGCAGGTTCTTTAACAACCATCAATCTATGAGTCAACGATTCACTAATCACCAGCCAAAAAATTTATTAGGTGTTGAAAGAGAATTCGATTATATGGTGTTTTATTGGCTTTCTGGAACAGCTTTATAGAAGACAACCTTCAGGGTTGTCTTGAGTTATCTTAAATTTCAAGAAATTCTATGTCGGTTTCAAAAATGAGGCTACAATAAAGAAAAATTATATAAGAGTCATATTACACACTTAAAATTTGAATTTTAAACTAAATTTTAGGAACGCAGCTGCCTGTCTCGACTAACTCCAAGCCATCTCGGACTACATTGTTGTTTGTTTAAAGGTTTGAGATGATTAAAGCAAAATTTACTAGAAGAAAAAACAATCAACTGATTTCACATACAACAAAAATGATAATAGCATAATGCCAAAATCATCAATAATGGTTAAAAAAAAACATAATAGCCAAATCATCATAAATGATTGCACAAATATAACTTCAAATAGACCAGTATCTATATATGTCTTAAATTAAGTTCTTGGTAAAATTTGATTGTTATACAAGACAATGATATATCATTTGACCAATATTCTTATGTGTCACCTAGATTGACATATGATATTGATAGAATGGATGATGAGTCTCATATCATAAAGACACAGACAATAGATGTTTCATTGGTAGAAAGATATATCGAACACGACCACAGAAATGTAAGATCACATGGTAATATTTTCTAAGGTCATTGATCTTCGTAATAATACATTAGTGTCGTCATATCCTCTGACATGAGATCATATGATGACTTGTGCGATAATACTCATGGTTTACTATTATATCCTCATTTGACTATTCACGTCCTTTGAATAAATGCTAGATGACCTTGAGCGATTGCCGTACGAAGTCACATATGCTGCAAAATGGGATCCGATAACTTTGATAATAAAAGTTAGAGATGTTTCAAGAAAACTCAAAGCTGTGGATATAAGTCTTTGGCCAAAGCAGTCGATATCTTAGAGATATCAAATCCACAAGATAGAGTTTAAAGATATGTCGAGTATAAGGATTTGACCTTACCATGATCCCAGACTCGATAAGAAATAAAAATATCAGAAGGAATGAGATGATATGTTCGAAGTGTATTCTAATAGGTTCATATGTTTTCCACTTCATTCATCGACTAGAGGTCATGACTTGCTGCTAGGTGATTACCAATGATCTGTGGAATATCATAGAGTTGAAATATTAAATAGTTAATATATTCTACTGCTACTCGATAATAAACCTAGGACGGTCACACAATATAGTTCTCGTCTATGTTACGAATTCAAGGATGTTTATTAAAAGTTAATAAATGATTATTTTGGCATTTTCTAATTGGATTAGGATAATCGAGATATTTCGTAAATATTAATTTGATTAATAAATTCGAATTATAAAATTAGATTTAATTGTTTAAATAGATATTTGATGTTTATATTAAATAAATTAAATTAAATTAAATGTAATTTTAATTAATTATTAATTAAAATTAAGTAAGTTAAATTAATTAATTAATAGTAGTTAATTATTGGGCCAAAATAATATTTATTCTATTGATCTTTAATTTAGTGGGCTAGCACCCAAATTAATTAGAGTCCTAATTAAGATTAAATATGGAAGTTTTTATTTAATTAGGATTTCTAATTTGATTAAGTATTCTAATTTATTTTGGAAAGAATCTTTGAGAGACCGAATTTGATTTCTATAGATTTTGGATTATCCTTATTGTATATAGATACAATTAAAACAAGTCATATTCTTATATATATATATATATATAAAAGTAATTTTGATTGTTGTAGTTGATAAGAATATAAGTGTGTGTGTATACACACACATACACAAATATATATATATTTTGATATATATGCAATTGAAGATTTATTATTCCAAAAAGATTTCAAAATCCTTGAAAAGAAAATGGTTTCTCTAAAGTGGGAAAGATTTGTTCGTAGAGGAGTGCTAGTGTGCCAACTAGAGGTGCAACGCTTGGTGCACTTGACCGGCGTAAACACACACGTATAACGCAAGCGCACGTATCGTTCAAGTAGTATAAAAATATCGATCCCACGAGGACTTAAAACCTTTTTTTTTATTAATTTATGGGGCCAACTGATTACCAGTATTTAACAGGTTGTTTGATTGAATGATTTGAAATGACGATGATTCTAAATTTAAAACAAGTAAATAAAATTGCTTAAAAGGTAGGTTAAAAATCCAAATTTATAAAAACTATCCAGGGTTGTGATTAATTCCAATATTATTTAGAAGATGAAGTGGTTATCTTAAAGTTGGGTAATATATTGATTTATTAACCTGGAACACTAATTTATGTAAAAGCCTCTTCCGATGGTCAATTTCAAATACCTAGTATAATCCAATTGAACCATATGTCTATGTCAACCAAATTACCTAGATTCATTAAGATTAAGTTCCAATTATGGCTACCCCCGCCCGACAGGTATATTCCTATCCTGTAAGGAAATCTATTAAAAGGGTTATCTATCCTCAAGGAAGATCGTGGGTTATTGAGTCTAAGGTCTTAAACTTAAAATCCCTATGTCTAGTTCATTTTAAGTTTACCTAATCAATTTTATTAATGGCCAGTTAATAAAAAGCATTAAGATTAAGACTCAATAAATAAATCTTTAAATTACCCAACCTATAATCTAACCCCTTATAAACCGGTTATATTGAAATTCATCACACCCTAGATACTAACTTAGTTACAATACATAGCTATGGCTAATGAAAACTTAAAAGACATAAAAAAAAAATGCTAAAAAGTAACTGCGAGAAAGTAAAAGCGGGAAAGTAAATGAAAATAAACTGCCAAGATAAAAGGAATTACTTTTACTAATTACTAACTTAGATATCTCCCTTAGTATAACATAATCACTTGTGAGATTAAAACCAACCGACCATATAGGCGGTATCCTGATTAAGTCAAGTTAAGTCCGACCAGCCATAAAGGCGGTAAAATTTGTCCATGAACTTGCCATGTAGGCGATAAAGAAATAACTAGCCATAAAGGCGGAACCAAAATTAAATTACCAACCGACCAATCTGGCGGTATCCTTGCTTAGTCAGGTTTAACAGTTTAAATTAAATAGCCCACCGACCAATATAGCGGTATTCCTTTTTAAGTCAAATTTAGAATAGTGAATATGTTGTGTCTAAGGGAGATTAATCTAAGATAGTAACAGTAAAAGAATTACCTTTCACCTCGGCAGATGGAAGTTACCTCCTCATGGTTGAAAAATAAAAACTGAAAAAGTAAAGAAAGGAAGTGTTATGCGTAAAAGTAAATTACGGAAAGTAAAACTGAAAAGTAAAGAAAAGAAAGTGCGAAAGTGAAAATTAATTACTGAAAACTAAAAATAAACAAACTAGATACAATCTTTTTATTTTTCATTAAGGATTTCAAAGAAAAAGTATGAATTTTACAAATGAAATGGCTTGGTATTTATAGGCAAATTTTGCCACCATCAAATCATCAATCATTTCTCCACCAATTACATTATTAATTTCTCCACTAATTACTCCCACCAATCCATAATTGCTCCAATAATTTCTTATCTTGTTTGGTGTTGATTTGATAATTTTTATTAATTATTAATTAATTAATATTTTGCTTTGAAAATGATTGATAATGACTTTTAATAATTACACTCCACACACTTCTGGATGGTTCATCCATTTCGGTCATGAAATCTTCAGAATTCGAAAATATTTTCTCTTTCAAAGTTGTAGATCTTTGAGTCTTCTTTAATCTGGCACTTGAATCAGCTCAATCCGATATCTGAGTAAAAAGTTATGCCCAACATACGACAGATGTGCAAAACTGGAATTTCCAAAACTGCACTTCGTCAAAAACGCCCTTTCAAATTTCCAATCTTCAAAATTAATATATCAAGTCCAATAATTGCCCTTATTTGATCCACATTTCGTCCTAAATGATTTCATTGAGTCCCGATATTATTTTATCTGCAAAATAAACTAAAACACATCAAAACATTCATCAAACCCGAGAAACTAAACAAAATATTAAGTAAAAGGGACGGTAAATATTGATATATTTTCCGCTCATCAGCACTACTGCAAGAGATAAATCAATGAGGATATTTAAAAGGCTCTAGGAAATTAATAAGCACATCAAGGTATATCTTATTATTAGCAAATACTATTATATTGATAAATAAAATTTATTGTATGCATGTTGAAATTAATAGCGATTAATTTAATAATATATTTATTTATATCAACAACGATATTGTTAGGGTTGGTGCTCTGAGCGCCAATTTCTTATGTATTTCCCTGTAAATACTCTTGTATATATTTTATTAATGAATAAAATAAACAGTTTCTATAACATAAATTCTTTTATTATATGGTAAAGACGTAAATGACCATAAAATAATTGGTTATGATACAGTTGCAAAAGCGTCGCAACTGATATTGAGCAGTATCATAACTGTAAGTGTCCTAGACATTCCACAGGATCTCTAAGCGTGATTCGGGTGTGAAATAAAATCAAAAATAAGTTGTGGAGGACTTATATTGATCGATAGAGAAGTTCGAAACTTTCTTTGGATGTAGAAGCTCCAAGCTTTCTTTGTTGTTCCAAACTCATTAGTGAGTTTCCTTATCACCTTCAAGAGACTCCCAAGTGCTAGCTTGCTTGAAATTTTTGCAACAAAATTTTCTTTTGGGAAAATAGGCTCACTGCTTTGTGTAAGAAAAGAGAGAAGATGAATAGTTCCCAACCTTCCAAAAGTTGTGTTTTCTTGTTTCAAAAATATGTGTTTATTGTGTGTTAAAGTTGCCTTTTAAATTGCCAACTACTTCCATCACCAATAGTGACTAGTGATGTAAGTCATGGATCCCACCCATTTAATTCCAAATCTAGTTGGCTTACACAACACACGTTGGGCCCGGTTCGTTTAATCCGACTAAATGAATTTCCGTCGCGACGTCATTAAATCCAATTTAATTAATTAATAATACCTCAAAAATTATTACGAAAGTCGTTTACGAATTAATTCCAAATTAATTCATTCGCTTGAATTAAAATTCAATTTTAATTCCGTATTGAAATACAATTTCAATTAATATATCCGATATATAATTTTAGCCAAATTAAATAAATTAAATAGAAAAATCCAATTTAACTATTAAATTTATTTTCTCGATTAATTCCAAATTAATCGCGTTCTCTCTTCTACACGAATTAATCACAGATTAATTCTTAACGCAATTAATCCCAAATTAATTTTCCCTTTGATAATTAATCCCAGATTAATTATTGCCGTAATTAATCCCAGATTAATTTTCTCTCTCAAAATTAATCCCAAATTAATTCTGTTTTAGTCAAATATCATCGGTGAATCTTTGGGAAGCGACCCAATAGATCCCTGGATATGTTGGTAGTAAATACGATCATCAGACTATCTGAACACGTCCGTACCCAGTACCACATTCTTACCGATTTACAAGACATGGTTGGCTTCTAGCCAAGCATCATGCCTACCAAATTCTCCAGAAATATATTCAACATGGAATATATATAATATGTATCAGGCGTAATATACAAAGTATTGCGTAATTACGATCCAATATCAGATGTCACATGCTAAGCCTAAGGCTGGAATTGTGTCTGCCCCGTACGAAGCATATATCAGATCACTGGAAACTAGTCTCTGTAATCGGATAATCATGACCTAGTCATATTATCCCGATAGCTGCAGCATTAAGAGTACTAGTTCAGTATCCCTGCGTGATCATCATCACCGTATGACTGAAGTGATACTTCCATCTTGACATCACATCCAATACACTACGATTCTCAGTATACCCAGAAGAGGCGTACACAGAACCTGTTAAAGCTCCGGAAGACCAAAAACAAAGTATACTGATTGTCACAAGTATTAGCGATGGAAGTCTCAGGTTAAGACCACATACACCTACCCTGATTCGGATTCCCATAGACACATAGTCATACTACCAATGGGACTCCGAGGGGTCTATCCAGAGCGAAGCTGTTCCCGGTCCAACGGCTAACAGAACCTCCTATCACACTTGCATAAGTATCCAATACTTAAATATATGAGAACTATGCCGTTAAGCTTCCATAACGCGCACAAGTGTAATACTAACCTATTCCGCATTATCGATGTCCAGTCTCAATAATACTATGACTAGGGATATTTAATGATTAAACCTTTCGTAGATTAATACTGTCTCATATCTTATTAATCTAGTACTAATCATATGGACTTTTATCATTTATATATCCAAGTAATCCAATTACAAAATGATAAAAGAGCAATTTCCTTTGTCACATAGTTAATTTGTACAAGAACACCATGTTCTTTACAAATAGTGATGCTATGGGTCATAATTGTCCAACAATCTCCCACTTGGCCTATAGCCAATCACTCAAGTGTCCAGCACCTGAACTTTGTAAGGGTCGCTCAAACATTTGCTGAGATATCGCTTTCGTCAGCGGATCTACATGGTTATCATCTGAAAAGATCTTTTCGATCTTCACATCGCCATGATGTGTGATCTCACGAATCAGATGAGCCTATTTGAAGTATATACTTGGATCATTGATGAGACCATAATTCCTTAGCCTACGCTGTAGCGCAGCTCAGTTACTAACAGAACTACTCCTAATCCAATTAGGAATTTTATAGATCCAAAATGCTTATTTTGCTGCCTCAGCCGCAACAATGTATTCCACTTTTGTTGTTGAATCGGCAACAATATCTTGCTTGGAAGATTTCCAGCTTAGTGTTCCGTTGTTCAAACAAAATATGTACCCTTATTGTGACTAACAGTCATCTTTATCGGTTTGGAAACTTGCATCAGTGAAACCAGTCACCTCAAGTACTCATTCTCCATATACTAAGAAAACATCTTTAACGTATAGGACAATCATTGTCAGTGTGCTCCCACTAACCTTTTTATATACACAAGAATCATCATCGTTTTGAATGAAACCATATACCATTATGATCTTATCAAAACGTTGGTTCCAAGAATGCAATGCATGCTTCAATCCATAAATGGATTGATTTAACTTTATATAAATGATGTTCCTAAGGGCAGATACAAAACATAGGTCCCAACAGCCAAAACAACGACTCTCATCCCGTTTCTGACTCGTATGTCGATCTCATCTGAAGCCAGTATCTGCTAATCATCAGACCCTGCACACCAGTGCATATGTGAGTACCACATCCATAATCAAAAATCTAATTTTTAAAACCAGTAGTGGACACGTTTATTACAATAACAAACATACCTGAAGTTGGAGCATTGCCCGCCTTCATTTCCTTCATGTCTGCCTTATCCATACGGCAGTCACACTTCTAGTGACCCCATTTGCCACAGTTTAGGCAGAGATCTTGGGATATGTCATTTGTCTTCCTAGAAGACTGTGACGATTTTGCCTTTGCCCTTTTTTTCTCACATCCCCAGAAGCCTTCGGCCAAGCCTTGGCCTTTCTGGGATGTCGAAGTAAGATGCGTCTTGCGCTTCTTGCCCTTTTGGAAGCTCTGGCTCTGCCTCATTGAGCATAGCCATAAACTCTCCAAGAGTTTTCTCTTGGTTTATTATAAACCCGCCCCAGCATTCGGGCAGAGACTGTAAGATCAAATCTATGAAAGTTTCGGCCTCTTATGTAATGTCCAGCTAACCTAGCTGTTCGATGTCAGTAATCATCTGCGACACCTAGTGCTCGACAGATGTACCCTCTGACATACACGAGCGAAAGAGCTTCGTTTGCAATTCGTATTTCTAAGATCTAAGGTTAGATCGATGAAGATCCTTGATTTCAACATCATGATATAATGATCTAATCCTTAGTTCTGACGACAAAATTAAGGAGTCAATG
>SKCR01051537.1:0-15520 GCA_019454045.1 Zanthoxylum bungeanum | reverse complement strand
TCCGATATACACTATTCATTCATCACATACATATATATTCAATCAAGACATGCTATACAACCAATCAAATCCAATTAATTAGTCTTTGTTTAAGTGATCATCCAATGTTCAAACAATGGTTTGATTTTGCGCGAGTCCAACTCGTTTGAGAAAGTACATAAGTACGAATTCACGAATTATATCGAACTACCAGTTAAATCCAATTTAAGTCGTATTCAATATTAATTCAATTTATTTAATTCCAAATTAAATGTTTAGACTTTAATGTGCTTTAAAGACTTAGATTCTAAATCTAATTCTAATTGGGTCTTCAAGCCCAACCAACATCCAATGTTTGTTTAATTAAAGTCCGATGGGCTTTCAATTGATTTATCAAGGCTTGGGCTTTGGTTAATGTGGGTCAAACCCAATTACCAAGCCCAAATAAGGAATCACCCTTAAATGCCATAAAATCAATTTCAAGCCCATAAGGCCCAATTAAACATTAAAGCCCATTTTACTATATTGGACTTAATTGAGTGATTTAAGCCCAAATTGGATCCAATCCTTTTGGCCCAAATCTACTTGGCCCAACCAAGCCCATTATGCCCAAATATAATAATACAAGCCCAATTATACAATCAAGCCCATTAATTAAATTTTAATATTCCAAATTTTAAAATTCAATTAATTAAAGTGTAAATCCATGATTAATTCATTAAACCAAATATTTCAAAAACATCAATTTAATTTATTAATCATCACTTGTTCAAACATATGTCCAACATTTATTTGAACAAAAAATCAAGTCCTTTAACATGCCATATTGCATTCGGCCAAGAGGGATTTTTGCGTTCGATTTGTTTTTCAATCCAATTGAATCACTAATCTAAATCCCGTATACGTTTTAAGTCATCTAATGAACTTGCAAACAGAAAATTACATTCAGTGCAAGGACCTCCATTTTCGGTCAAGCAACAATTTTGGGGAAAAAATCATCCAATGCATTTTTCTCAAAATTGATAATGTATTACATCATATATCATACATATAATCATGCTTAAGTCATCTAATAAACTTGTGCATGAAAAATTCCAAACCAATGGAAGCACCTCTACATTCGGCCAAGACAACCATTTTGGGGAAAAATCATCCAATGCATTTTTCTCAAAATTGATCATGTATTACATCATATATCATACATATAAGCATACTTTAGCAACAAATTTCACAAAAACTGCTTCAATCAATTTTCCCCAAATTAACCCTAATGTATTTCATGCTTAAACATGGCTCCATGTACCATTGTTGGTTTCTATAATTAGTCCCAAAGAAAGTATAAGCAATGAAACACACAAGAATATACATGCAAAGCTTGAAGCATGGCGGAATCATACTTACAAAGCTTGTGACGAAATTGATGAAGAGAATCCTTGAGTCTTCAAGGTTGTAACTTTCGGCCAAGAGCAAGAGTGAGAGAAGCTTCAAGTCTTCTAGTATTCCAAGCTCCAATGTTGTTTCCCTATCACCTCCTTTGATCCTTCCTTGTGCTAGAAAAAATGGAGAATGAAAAACAATTTTTCTGCCCTTGTTTGAAGCTCACGGCGTGAGCAAGGAGAAGAAGAGGAAGTGTGTCTTTTCAATTTTCTAATCTCTATTATTTGTTTCAAAAACGTGAGAAAGAAAAAGAAAAGGCAATGATGATATCTCATTTTCCAAAATGAATTTTTTATTAAGAAACCCTTCAAAAACCGTGAAAGGTATTTCCCTCCAAAAAATCCATTAAATGGTCTTATCAACTTACATAGAGAATAGTGACAATGTATCATCCCATAAAGGTGACTAGATACATCCATCCACTAGTCGTGTCAAGTGATGAGACTTCGCGATGTGATTTGCGGGTCCCACTCGTTTCAAAATACGAATGTGTCCGCAAACACTTTCGGGCTCAATTTCGCTAATTCCGAATTAACGAATTTCTGTCGCGACGAGAATTAAATAATTACGCCTAGCGGAATTACTATTCAGATCGCTAACGAATTAATTCTAAATTAATTCGTTTGCCCGAATTAAAATCCGATTTTAATTCCGCGTCGAAATCGAATTTCGTTTAATATATCGAATATATTATTTTATCGATTAATTCCAAATTAATCGTTCTCTCTCCTAATAAGGCATTTTATCCAAGATAAAGTTTCTCCGCAATTAATCCAAGATTAATAAAGTTCGAATCAAACATCATAGGTGAATCTTCAGGAAGCGACCCAAGAGATCTCCGGATATGTTGGCAGTAAATACGGTCGTCGGATAATCCGAACACGTACGTACCTCGTACTACGTTTTTACCGATTTACAAGACAAGGTTGGCTTCTAGCAAAGCGCCATGCCTACCCAATTCTCCAGAAATATTCTTATTGGAATATTAGATCTTTATCAAGCGTAGTATACCGTAGTATCGCGTACATCGATCCAGTATCGGACGATCACATGTTAGGCCTGGGGCTGGAAATGTGTCTGCCCCGTACGAAACATATATCGGACATCAAACAACTAGTCTCTTTAAATCGGACAATCCTGACCTGGTCAAATTGTCCCGACGGTTGCAACCTTTTATAGAGAACTAGTTCTGTATCCTGCATGATCATCATCTCCATATGTCTGAAGTGATACTTCCATCTTGACATCACATCCAGTACACTACGATTCTCGATAAACCCAGAAGAGGCGTACACAGAACCGGTTAAAGCCCTGAACCACCAAAACCAAAGTTTACCGATTGTCGCAAGTACTAGCGATGCAAGTCTCAGGTTAAGACCATATACACCTACCCTGATGCGGCCTCCCATAGACACGCAGACATACTACCAATGGGATTCCGCGGGGTCTGTCCAGAGCGAAGCTGTTTTCCGTACCATCGGCAAAACACAACCTCCTATCGCACTTGCATAAGTATCCAATACTTAAATATATGAGAACTATGCCGTTGTGCCATCACAACTCGCACAAGTGCAATACTAGTCTATTCCGCATTATCGATGTCCGATCTCGATAATACTCCGACTAGGGATATTTAATGATTAAACCTTTTATATTGATACTGTCTCATATCATCTCAATACGGAACTAATCATATGGACTTTTGCCATTAATATATCAAAGTAAATAATTTTACAAAATGGCAAAAGGCAATTTCATTATCACATAGTTGATTTTGTACAATAATACAATATCATTTACAAAACAGTGACGCTATGGGTCATAATGTCTAACAGTTGTAACATCCTCCAAAAGGTTTCCTTTTCAGGAAAGCGATTTTGATCTGCCACTGACACATTTCATAAATGAAATATGCAGTTATCAACAAGCATCTTTAAAATGGATTCACCATGGCAACAGGTAAAAGGTTGAATCGTTATTAACACAATGTTGATAACGATACCTTTCCGTCAAAAGCCGAGCTTTGTACGTTGGTATGTTGCCTTCCATGTATGTCTTCCTTGAAGACGTTTAATGTACCAATAGGCACAATGCCTTGTGGTACAACAACTAGTATCCAAAATAGTTGTTATACATGGAATCCATTTCGGACTCATGGCACTTTGCCATAATAGGGAGTCGATACCTCGTATCACTTCCTCAAAACGTAGTTGGTGGATATACCTTCATAAGATTGACATCTTTATGAGGTTAGATCAGAAACCCATAACCTAGGTTGTTTTCTGACTCTATCCGATCTACTCAGTTCTTGTGTATTTGAGGATTAATGGTACAGATTCATCATTGATGAACTATTTGTGTTCCATTAAGGACTTCGTGCCTTGAACAGTATTACTCCGATTTTCATCGAGTATCACTATCCTCTCACTGACCACTGCATATCGGTATTCCTCTAAGGAAAAACCGCATGGTGAGCAACAATCACATTGTTCTCATGTGAGATTTACAAGTACTATACTTAAGGTTTCCCTTGGGATAACCTATATAGGCACTGTTCCAATTTGGGTCTTTCAGTTTGGTATCATGCAAACGTTATGCCTGGCATACCCAAATTACTAGAAATGAGAAACCCCGTTTCTTTCTGTTCATTTCCTAATATGTAATCTGTCAAACAGATTATTATGGAACCTTATTCTAAATAAGTTCTTGCACTGTTAAAACTTATCCGTTGAAGGAAATGGTGGCTCAGAGCGACTCATGATTAGCCTTATCATGTCTAACATGATTCGGTTAATCCGTTAGGACACACCGTCACTTTGACGTGTTCCGGGAGGAGTCATCATTTGAAAGAATACTATACTCTTTCAAGTATATAAGAACTTATTGCTTATGTTTTTTATTACGGTCTTACTTACGTGACGGTATAATACTATAGCCGATCTGTTTGTCTATTTCGTGTCGAAACTCTAAAAGTTTACGATCTGTGTTCTTCAAAAGAAACACATAACCATAACGTGATGCCACATCCGTTAAGGTCACGAAATATTCATGTTCACATCTAGCCTAGCTAGATATGGGCCCACTAACTTCACCATGAATAGGGCTAACAGATCGGTGGCACTTACACTATTACCAAGTAAACAGTGTTTTAGGTACTTTACCTAACAAACTAGATTCATAGACTTTATTTGAATAGTCAAATCAGTCCTAGTATCCACTCTTCAAAAGTGTGGATATACGAGTCTTGTATAATTGTGTCCCAGACAACAATGCCACAAATAAGTCTCTATTGATCAAATCAATTTGAGCTATTTATTTGTCATTTTATATGTTTGAGATTTTAATTATATTCAAAATATAAATTCTGTTATTCACATCTAATGTGTTTATCTCAGTATCATCTTTATATAATGAAACACTTAGTGTTCTAGAATATAAAGGTTTATCCACAATGGATTAAGCACTGATATAGAGATAATGTCTCTAGTTAAACTAGTTACATTATAACAGTTCCTAATTTAAGTACACACCTGAAGGGTAGTTCCTAAACTTAGGTATCTATGGTCGAAACAGCGACTTTCGTCCCGTTTCCGATTCGTAGAGCAATCTCAGCTTGAAGTCAGTATCCTACTCAAAGCAGATTCTGAACATCAATACATACATTTTATGTACCACACTAAGTATTTAAAATCTAATTTCAATACTAGTTGTGAACATAACTAAGACAAACTTTTCAAAGTAAGAGTCTTGCCCTTTCTTAATTCCTTCGTGTCTGCCATATCCAAATGGTAGTCACTTTGGGATATGTCAATTATCCTTTTCAATATTTCAAAAACCTTAGGCCAAGCCTTGGGTTTTAGAATATCGAAACGATGTGCACCTCGTGCTACATGCCCAATTGCAAACTTTGACTTTATCTCCTCTAGAATAGTCAATTAATTCTCCAAGAATTATAAATTGCAATTTTAATACTTCTTAAATCTAATATTAGATTTATGACAAGTATATTAAATTAAGCATTAAAGTCATCATCACATAAATCTTCCAAAGATTTTACGCTATACTTATTTTGCTTAATTTTGGGCTTAAGGTATAATAAGTTATTTTATCAAATAAAGTAACCTATTATTTATTCCCAATTTGAAAATTAAATCATTTAAAATATTTCAATCCCAGATTATATTTTAAATATCCAACTTTTCAATTTTATCTTGATTACAATAGTCCAACTATTTAATCAACGATTAGTGGTACTATACATATTATAATGATTATAATAGTGTTGGGGTTGGTGCTCAGAGCGCCAATCCGGGCCGTATTTATGTCTGATTCATGAATACAAACATCCCCTTATTCCATAATATTACTTATTTATGGTTGCACCTCTTGTTCTTATATACATATTCGATCTGATTACGATTAGATTGAAACTAAATATGGTTTAGTGATATGTATATATTAGACAAAGGCCCGATAATATATAATGTAGTACACAGTTACAAAGTTAGTTTGTAATTGACATTGGGAAGTGTCACTGCTATATGTATATTATCAAACATAGTTCTTGGTCAAGATTTGCTAACACGGGTCGGTTAGTCAAATCCTTTGAGACCAGTACATGTCGTATATCGAGACTTGGTCCGATGGTTTATCCCAATGAACCATGAGTCTAGGGAGACTCGTATAGACGTGTAGGTGTTTATAGTGGATAAACACTGAACGGCTCACCGAAGATTCTTAATGGATGGTACGCCAACGTCAATAAGAATCTTCTCGGGTTGAGTAGCATAGTGGTCCTTCGACTTGAGACACCACTGTGGATGTATGAGACATCCTCCACACTTAGATGGCAGTCACGTCACCGATCTATTTAGATCAGACCTCCGCCTGTTCGTTGGGTGTGGATCGATCCTCAGGATATCCTGTGTGTGTCAAGATAGGATCCGTCAGTTCTGTGTACAGAGCATAGGTAGTCCATATATGTTTAGCAGTCTGTTAAATCTGTGGCCACAGTATACATCGGAAGTAAGTTCCGAGTATTATTTAGAGATTGCTAATAGATACGTCGACGGGATAATACCTATAGAGATTTGACGTTTACATCTATATCTCTGGTATTATCCGGATACCTGTGACGGAGGGATTATACGTATGCAATGACCTCGACCTGTATGATTCAGCTAGTTTATCTGTGATCGTCATAATCTACGGGTGGATAGATTATGCACATGAAATTGGATTTCGTGACGGATATACCTGAATCTAGAGAGTCTCAATAATGAAACATACTCGTAGAGCACTAGGGCAACTTTTATGAATAATGATGATTATTTATAAATCGTTTAAACGTTAAACGAAAAATACATGCGAACGGGCCGAACCGTCATTTCCTAATTAATGTGTATTTGTATTTAATATATGATATTATTAAATACACATTAATAAATTGTCAAATAAAGGTATTTGACATATATCATTAATATATGTATTTGAGATATTTAAAGTAAATATAATACATATATTTGAGATATTTATATTTAATTAATTATTTAATTATTTAATTGTTAAATGATTAATATAATTAAAATATAAATATCTTGCCAAATGATAAAGTTAGGAAATGATTATAAGTGTAAATGTTTGACTTTACATTAAAGGAAAAGGTTGTCAAATTGAATTTGACTTCCTTGGATATTTATTTTAATTGTTAAAATTGAAATATCTTTTTTCCTTTATTTTGTATCAAATTCGGGCAAGACCCTAATATAAATATAATTGTTATATTTTTGAGTTGCATTTGTTGACTTACTTTATTCATTGAATTGTTTGATGATTAAAGTTGCAAGTTGACAAGTTGTTATTAAATGAAACAAAAATATAATATCTAGATATTATTTCTTAGCCAAATTCGGCCAAGGCTTGCATTTTGGGCAAGTATATATTGTTTCATTTATTTTAGGGTTTCATTAACCATTTCACTTATCAAAACTCCATTAAAACAAGCAAAGAAGGTAGAGAGAAAAGAAAAGAAAAACAAGGAAAAGCTTGGAATTTAGTAAGTATTTCCAACCTTCCATTAGAGAGTAATTTGTTCCTCTTGTTGTGGGCAACATCTTGTGATGTTCTTGAGTTTTTCTATTCTTTATTCTTTGTACTTTTGATGGATAAAATTTTGATGAAGGTGATTTGCATGTATGATGTTGGAAGTTTATTACTAGTGTAGTAATAAGCATTCTTTTAAGGTTTTAGAACCTTGTTGCCATTCTAGAGTTATTGACCCACTCTTAGATGACCTAGATTTGATCTTGAGTTGTTTCATTGTGTTGAGACTTTGATTGGATGGAAGAAACATGATTGAAGTAATTGATTTAACCAATTTGGTCTAATTTGTCCAATTTGAAGAAATTGAAAAATTAGGGTTCATGACCAATTCCAAATTTGGGGGTTTTCATATATGTTATGTTTTGGATGTGTATATGATGCATATAAAGTTTCATGTTCATTGGATTACATCTTGATGTGTTTTGATGCATGAAATGACAAAATGCACAAAATGGCACCTTGGAGGTGCATTCGGCCAAGGAGTTAGATTTTGGGGATTTTGGTGCTTTTGGTGTTTTGATGTTTTGAACATGCTAAGTTCATCTTAGAAATGATTTAGAATCATTCAAAATTGATTAGATCAATTTCGGACTAAAATGGACAAAATACCAATATAAGGGTAATTTGGTAAATTCACTTAAATATGATTTATTTGAATTTTATTTCATAATTTGATTATTGGATAATTAAATAAATATGTTTATTTAATTAATCCGAGAAAAAGTTTTGAAATCGGAAGATACGATCTTCCGCCGCTTCCGCTGCGTTACCGGATTTAGCCCCTAAAACCCCTACAAAATGGTATCAGAGCGAGTCTGATTCTAGGCCTCCATAAATGATTAGCTTGTTTTATTCAATGATTAATCATGTTTTCTTGACTTTATACATGCATGTTATAATCTAATTTGATTAGATTTAGGGTGTATGACACTTAATGGAATATCCCGCTTAATAAGGTTTTAAAGTAACTAGTATTTGGAATACTTGTTTCTTGGTCCGTCTTGTCAATACGGTTTATAAATATCTTTTCGTTGACTACATCCGAGACCGTGCCTCTGCTGTGAGGGTGTAGCTGATAGAAATTTATTTATGCCGAATGTATATTAGATACTAGATAAATTCAAGCGAAAGCGGAATCCTGAACGTGCCCTAGCTGTCAGGGTTACGCAAGTAACTTGAGTTTATCATTGACAAGTTTAACCTTGGTACTGTTGGAAATCTAATAACCATGTCCCCAAGATCAAAAACAAGCAAAATATATATAAGAATGAACTATATTGAAGTAATGGCGGAAACAATACTCACAAAAACGGAATGAGGATGCAATGGATGAAACAAATGTTGCTCCTTTGTGCAGTGGAGGATTCGGCCAAGCAGTAAAGAGAAGCTCCAAGCTTTAATTGATCCTTCCAAGCTCTAAGATGAGTTTCCCATAACACCTTGTATGATCCCTTGATGTTGCTAGCCAAAGTTGTGTGTTAGAGTTCCAAACAAGCACACTTTCTTCTTGTCTTGCCACAAAACAAATGAAGAAATGGAGAGAGCTTTTAGAGCTCACTGTTTCGGTAATTAGAGAGGGAGAGAAGGGTTTGATTTTTGTCTCAAAAATCAATTTATATTTATGTCATAATTATATTAAATAATAATATACTTATGACACAATCCATGCAAAGACTTAGAGTGTCTAACACTCAATTTCCATGCAATACCCTTGAGTGCTTTGTACACTATCTTCATGCAATACATCTTGGTTGGGCCAAGTAGATTTGGACCATTTGGATTGGATCCAAAATGGGCCTAAATCACACCATTTAAGTCCAAATGTAATAAATGGGCTTTTATGTTTAATTGGGCCTTATGGGCTTGATATTGGTTTTATGGCAAATGAGGGTGATTCCTTATTGGGCTTGGAAATTGGGTTTGACCCACATTGACCAAGGCCCAAGCCTAATGAAATCAATAGAAAGCCCATCGGACTTTAATTAAACGGACATTAGATGTTAGTTGGGCTTTGAGACCCAATAGTACTAGATTTGGAATCTAAGTTATAAAAGCACAATAAAAGTGTAAATATTTAATTTAGAATTAAATAAAAGGATTAGTATTGAATACGACTTAAATTGGATTTAACGAGTAGTTCGATATAATTCCTGAATTCATACCATATGTATTTATTCTCAAAACGAGTTGGACTCGCGCAAATGCAAACAATTGTTTGAACATTGTATTGTCACCTAATTAAAACTAATTAATTGGATTTGATTGGTTGTATAACATGCCTTGAATGAATGAATGAATGTGGATGTGTTGTATGAATAGTGTATATCGGATGGATATTAGAAGGGAAGGGTAATTTTAGAAATTATTGTAAATTTGGAATTTATAAATTGGACCTGCGTGTCCAGCCTTATCTCTTTATCTCTTTGTATTCTCTTCTCACCTAATTCCCCTCAATGTAAATGAGGTTTCTCTTATTGTATTATGTAATTGGGTAGAAGTAGAATAGTGCTAGCGGGGAGAGGAAAGGGAGTGATTTGTTCTAGGAACAAGTTGTTTATATATCCATCCGCATATCACTATTATTTTACTTTACGCGCTTTATGATGTTTTAGAAGCATGCTTAAGGGTGTATGATGATGAGACCTAACAAAGATAAATTTAATTGGTTGCCAATTACGCGAAAAATCCCTCAAACAATATTAAGCGATTTTCCTTCCGTTGAATGATTCTTTCTCAAGATCCGAAATTGGCATTGGTTTGTTGGCCAAAGTCAAGACCTTTGTCAATTGAGGATGTGTTTGAATCATGAGAGTTTTGTTCCACATCGGTGTCCTGTCCAAGTTGTGATTTGTTGGCCAAAGTCAAGATCACTTCTTGTCCATCGACATTGATTACGAAACTTTCCTCGTCAATGGGTCCCGCTTAACTGGAATCATTAGGTTTGTTGTGCCAAAGCCAAGGCTTAGTTGATTCAGAGGAAATGGTTAGGAAAATGTATTGGATACATTGACGTATGTATTAGATATATATGTTTCGGACTTGGATGTCCACCTACCGGATCTAGGAATTGGATGGGATCCAATTGATCTTCGAGATCTACCTAGTTAAATATCGTACAACTTGTTGGCCAAAGTCAAGGTTGTGTGTTATTTAACGGATCCTAGCCCACTAGGAAATTGGATTTCCCGAGTACTCAACAGAGGGTTAGAGACTTGTAGAAAATAGTGGGAGGCTAGTATTGAGTTTGCAATTTCATTCAGATACTTAGCTTTACGCGCTTATAAAATTTATTTCGTCAATTTTTTAACATTAGTTGGACTAATAAAATGTTATTTTTCTTGTAACAGTTTGACTGTACCCATTTTATCGTTAACTAGATAGTTGGACTATCGTAGTTAAGATGGCAAGCAAGGTAAATGTCCGAGACATCATCATGGGTGAAAATGTCTTTAAGGGGATAAACTTTGCTGATTGGAAATGAACCTAAGGATAGTCCTTGGGGCAGAGAGGATACTGTATACGATTCAGAGACCTCTCGGGCCTAAGCCCACTGAGCCACTTGAGCTGGAGTTATGGAAAACGCACAGTGATGATTGTGACACGGCTCAGTCGATCATGCTTGCTTCAATGACTCAACACTTTCGTCGCCAAAATAGGGACTTGGATCCTTATAATATGATGGCAAGATTGCAAGATCTTCACCGCACTAATAAGCGGATGGCGAGGTACGAGTTAGTGAAGAAAATCTTTCGCTCCCGTATGACTGATGGTAGTTCTGTTGAGGTCCATGGGACTCAAATGATAGCCGATATTGATGAACTGGCTAGTATGGGTATAGTCTTGGAGTCTGAGCTGGCTATAGATGTACTTCTACAGTCACTACCCGATACTTGGAAACAGATTGTCATCAACTACAAACTGATGAATTCGGATGACACTCTTGGAGAGTTGTTGTCAATTCTCAAGGAGTCAGAGAAAGAACTTCTGAAAGGCAACAAGCGCGAGGCGCACTTTGCAACAACATCTCAAACGCCGAAAGCTGGGCTCAAGGCAACTGGGGGTGTCAAGAAGAAGAAGCATAAGAACAAAGGCAAGGCCAAGTCAACAAAGGCTTCTGGGAAGCCAAGGGACAAGTCTCAAGATGTTTGCCTGAAATGCGGCAAGAGAGGTCACTGGAAGCGTGACTGCCGCATGAACAAGGGACATAAGGAGGACATACAGGCGGGCAAGGCTCCGGCCTCAGGTATGTTTGTTATTGAGATAAATATGACTACTTCTAGTCTTAATAAAAATTGGATTTTTGATTCTGGCTGTGGTTCTCATATTTGTACTGATGTGCAGGATCTGCATGATAGCAGGAGACTGGCTTCGGGGGAGGTAGATCTACGAGTTGGAAATGGAACTTCTGTTGCTGTTTTGGCCGTAGGCACTTTTGTTTTGGAACTGCCCTCGGGGCATGTACTTAAACTAAATGACTGTTATTTTGTTCCTAGTTTAACTAGGAATATTATTTCTGTATCTTTGTTAACCTGGTATTCTTTCACAATGGACTCCTCCTGGAACACCACAATTAAATGGTGTGTCTGAACGGAGAAACCGTACCTTGCTTGATATGGTAAGGTCGATGATGAGTCGCACTGAGCTGCCTATATCCTTCTGGGGACACGCATTAGAAAGTGCAATCCTTATTTTGAATAGGGTTCCGTCAAAGTCTGTTGAACAGACTCCGTATGAGATATGGACAGGAAAGAAACCAGGTTTCTCATTCCTGAAGATTTGGGGTTGCTGGGCATACGTCAAACGTTTGGAAGGTACCAAACTTGAACCCAAATCAGATAAATGCCTATTTGTTGGATATCCTAAGGAAACCAAAGGATATTACTTCTATAACCCAAAAGAGAACAAAGTATTTGTTGCTCTACATGCGGTTTTCCTTGAGAAGGAATTCCTAAATGCAGTGTTAGTGGGAGGAAAGTAGAACTCGATGAAAGTCGTAGTGATACTGTTCCTGGCAATGAATCTAGAACGGAACATGAACAGTCCATCCAGGATGAGACTGAACCACAATCTTCAATTACACAAGGACTACGTAGGTCGGAGAGAGTCAGGGTAATACCTGAGAGGTATGGATTCCTGATCTCACCTCATGTAGATATTAATCTTATTGAGGATACTGAACCGGCTACGTATGAGGAAGCGATACAGGGTATCGAATCCACTTTATGGCAAGAAGCCATGAAGGCCGAAATGGATTCCATGTATACCAACCAAGTTTGGACACTGGTTGATGCACCAGAAGGCGTAAAGCCTATTGGATGCAAATGGGTCTTCAAGAAGAAGACAGACATGGATGGCAACGTACAAACGTACAAAGCTAGGCTCGTAGCAAAGGGGTATCGTCAACAACTTGGAGTTGATTATGACGAAACTTTCTCACCCGTTGCCATGATTAAATCCATTCGGATAATGCTTGCAATAGCTGCATATTACGATTACGAAATATGGCAGATGGACGTTAAAACCGCTTTCCTTAATGGAAACCTGTTGGAGGATGTTTATATGCAACAACCTGACGGTTTTATCGCACCAAGACTTGCAAACAAGGTTTGTAAGTTAAATCGGTCCATTTATGGACTGAAGCAAGCATCGAGGTCATGGAACCAACGTTTTGATGAGGTCATAAAAGAATATGATTTCATTCAAAACGTAGATGATCCTTGTGTATATAAGAAGGTTAGTGGGAGTGCACTGACTTTTATTGTCCTTTATGTCGACGATGTATTGCTTATAGGCAATGACATTCCCAAGTTAACGTCGGTGAAAGCTTGGCTTTCATTGAAATTCTCCATGAAAGATCTGGGAGAAGCAGCTTTTATTCTAGGAATAAAGATCTACCGAGATAGATCTAGAAAGCTACTTGGACTCTCCCAGAGTACATATATTGATAAAGTGTTGAAGAGATTCAACATGGATCAGTCCAAGAAGGGACTGTTGCCAACATCACATGGCGTCTTTCTATCTAGGGACATGTGTCCTAAAACACAAGATGAGAGAGACAACATGAGTCGGACTCCGTTTGCCTCGGCAGTCGGATCGATCATGTATGCCATGATATGTACACGACCTGATGTGTCCTATGCTTTGAGCATGTGCAGTCGATATCAGGCCGACCCAGGACAAGATCACTGGATGGCGGTTAAGAATATCCTTAGGTATCTTAAAAGAACTAAAGATGTTTTCTTAATCTATGGAGATGGAGAACTTGAGGTATCTGGGTATACCGATGCAAGTTTCCAAACCGACAGAGACGACTTCAAGTCGCAAACCGGGTACATATTTTGCTTGAATAACGGAGCAGTGAGCTGGAAATCTTCCAAGCAAGATACTGTTGCCGATTCAGCAACTGAAGCGGAGTACATTGCAGCAGCTGAAGCAGCAAAAGAGGCAGTTTGGATCCGTAAATTCCTAATTGGATTAGGAGTAGTTCCGTTAGCAGCTGAGCCCGTTCCATTGTATTGTGACAATAGCAGGGCTATAGCACAAGCTAAGGAACCAAGGTCTCATCAACGATCCAAACATGTTCTTCGACGATTCCATCTGATTCGAGAGATCATACATCGTGGCGATGTGAAGATCGAGAAGATCGCATCAGAGGATAATATTGCAGATCCGCTGACGAAGGCTATTCCTCGGGAAAAGTTTGAGCGACATGTACATAGTCAGGTATTAGATGCTTGAGTGACTGGCTATAGGCCAAGTGGGAGATTGTTAGACAGTAATGACCCATAGCGTCACTATTTTGTAAATGATATTGTATTATTGTACAAAATTAACTATGTAGTAATGAAATTGCCTTTTACCGTTTTGTAATTTAATTACTATGATATATAAATGGTAAAGGCAATTTCATTACTACATAGTTAATTTTGTACAATAATACAATATCATTTACAAAATAGTGACGCTATGGGTCATTACTGTCTAACAGGTACGTCTCCTTGTGGGCCTGCCTTCGCAGCGACAACGAGAAACGGCCAGGACCAGAACCTTGGAGTCACTAGTGAGTGATTGACAATTAGTTGTCTACCTGTGAATATACGTCGGCGAGACCGTGCCTCTGCTGTGAGTCGAAATATATTAATGGGGTCCTCTTCCCATTATGGAATTCGATTTAATTATTGAATTCTCGTCTTTCTGTTGGGGATTACGACATTACGTAAAAATAGTGGGAGGCACTGCTAAGTTTAAAATATTCCAAAACTTAGGCAGTGTATGTTATTATGGAAATTGCCGCTTGTTAGTTTCCTTATTCTATTGTTTATATAGAATTAAACTTTTCTTTACTGCACACATATTATGATATATTTATCTGACTAGACTCTTGGTTGCAGTTATTCTAGAATAGGTTCTAGATACTACTAGACTAGGATATTATTAGATTGGTCTAAACCATCGGGAACTAGTGTTCCGATTTTCTTCAAAAATAAAGATGGTTAGTGACTTAGTTTCTAAGTCATGATAGATAATCTAGATAGATATCCCTTTAGGATATAATACTTTAGATAATAGTTTCTTATGCAGTAAGAATTGACTTGAATTAGTTCATGTCTCGAGATTCTTGACTGGCATTTAGAAAGCCCTATTAGGTATTTGTTTATCTAGTAATGACGTTTCTAAGCTTTAATACCTTTAGAGGTAATGTGTCTGACACAATTTGGTAATCAGTTATTTACAATTGTTGTGAATAGTTGAATGCAAATAGTAAAGCTAAAGAAAGGAGATGCGTATATTTGTGTATAGAAAATATTGATTTTCATAATACTACAACTATAGGTATTGGATACCAGATCTCCCGTCTAGTTATTTGAAATATTGGTTAACGATTGTTTTGATATTTGATATCGGAACTTGCGACTATTGGATAGTCACTTGTTCTTTATAAATAATTGTTACATATTTTATAATAACTAGTAGTGTCATTGATTTAGAGATAAACATTAAG
>SKCR01051536.1:0-15408 GCA_019454045.1 Zanthoxylum bungeanum | reverse complement strand
ATCCTTCGTGGACTGATACTGTCTCATATCATCTCAGTCCAGGAACTAATATATGGACCTCTCTTCATTTATACATATATGGTTATCTAATCACAAATGATGAGAGTGCAATTTCCTTGTCACATAGTTAATTTGTACAACAACACCGTGATCTGTACAAATAGTGACGCTATGGGTCATATTATCCAACACACTATTCAAAAGTGTGGATATACGAGTCTTGTTTAATGTGTCCCAGACACACTGCCACAAATAAGTCTCATCTGATCAAATCAGTTTGAGCTACTTGTTTGTCATGTTATATGTTTGAGATTTATTTATATTCAAAATATAAATATGTTATTCACAATAATCTGTTTATCTCAACATCATCTTTATATAATAAAACACTTTAGTGTTCTAGAATATAAAGCACACTCGCAACGAGTTATACTCGATATAGAGATAATGTTTCTAGTCAAACTAGTTAATTATAACAGTTTCCTAATTTAAGTACACACCCAAAGGGTAGTTCCTAAACTTAGGTATCTGCGGTTTGAAACAGCGACTGTCGTCCCATTTCTGATTCGCAGATTAATCTCAACTGAAGTCAGTATCCTGCTCACAGCAGATTCTGCACATCAATGCATATTTATGTATCACACTAACTATCTAAAATCCAATTTTAATACTAGTAGTGAACATATTTATGACAAACATATTTGAAGTCAGAACTTGTCCTGTCTTCTATTCCTTCATGTCTGCTTTGTCCATACGACAGTCATGCTTCAATGACCCCGTTTGCCACAAGTTAGGCAGACATCTTAGGATATGTCATTTATCATCCTAGAAGATTATAATGATTTTGCCTTTGCCCTTTTCATATTCCAGAAGTCTTTGGCCAAGCTTTGGCCTTCTAGAATATCGAAGTAATCATTATACATGATTAGTAAAATCCAAATATATTGATTACTATAATCCAATTATATAATCAAATATAAATGAGAGGTAAAATTCAAATATATTGATTACTATAATCCAATTATATAATCAACTATAAATGAAGTAGTTTGAATACAGTCCAACTGTTTAATTAAAACAACAATAAATATTTGTCCAACTAAATATAATTTATTTGACGAATGGTATTTGATTGAGCGCGTATGGCAAGTAACTAAACGAATATTGCAAATCTAATACTTGCCTCCCACTATTTTTCGACGAGCCTCTAACCCTCTGTGGAGTTCTCGGGAAACCTGGTTTCCTAGTGGTCTAGGTCCCCTTAAATAACACACAATCTTGACTTTCGCCAACAAATTGTATGATACTTAACTAGGTAGATCTCTAAGATCAATTGTATCTCATCCAATTCCTAGATCCAGTAGGTGGACATCCAAGTCCGAAACATATATCTTATATATGCCAATATATCAAATATATTACCTAACCTTTTTTCCTCTGAATCAACTAAGCCTTGGCTTTGGCACAACAAACTTAATGATCCCAGTTAAGCGGAACCCATTGACATGGAAAGCTTCGTAATCAATGTCGATGGACAAGAAGTGATCTTGACTTTGGCCAACAAATCACGACTTGGACAAGACACCGATATGGAACAAAACTCTCTTGATTCAAACACATCCGCAATTGACAAAGGTCTTGACTTTGGCCAACAAACCAATGCCAACTTTGGATCTTGAGTAAGAATCACTCAACGGAAGGAAAAACGCTTAATATGTTTTGAGGGTTTTTGCGTGCAAATTGGCAACCAATTTATTATCTTTGTTAAGGTCTCATCATCATACACCTTAACCATGCATTCTAAATACATAATAAAGCGCGTATAAATAAATAAATTAGTAATGATATACGGATGGATATGTCACAAATTGTTCCTAGAACAAATCACTCCATTTCCTCTGCCCGACTAGAACTATTCTAACTTCTACCCAATTACATAATACAATAAAGAAACCTCATTAACATTGAGGGGAATTGGTGAGAAGAGAAATACAAAGAATAAGGAGATAAAAGGTTGGACACGCAGGTCCAATTTAATAAATTTTAAATTTATTACAATTCCAAAATTGCCATCGCCCTTCTAATATCCATCCGATATACATTATTCATACAACACATTCATGTATTCATACAAATCATGTTATTCAATCAATCTAATCCAATTAATTAATCTTTGAATTAATGACCATCCAATGTTCAAACAATAATTTGATTTACGCGAGTCAAACTCGTTTAAGAATAAATACTCAAAGTAAGTATTCTTGAATTACATTGAACAACAACTTTAAATCCAATTTATTTGTATTCAATACTAATTCCAAATTTAATTCCAAATTAAATATTTACACTTACTTATAAGCCTTAAAGACTTGGATTCCAATCCAATCTTAATGGGTCTCAAGGCCCAATAACATCCAATGTCATTTTAATTAAAGTCTAATGGGCTTTTAATTAATTCTTAAGGCATGGGCTTTGGCCATAATGGATCAAACCCAAAATGCCAAGGCCCAATAGGAATCACCCTATTGCCTACAAATTATTTAGGCCCATTAGGCCCAATTCAATTCTTTAAAAGGGCCAAGTGATGTATTTGACTTTATGGAATTGGTTTTAGGCCCAATTGGATCAAATCCAAAAGTCCAAAACCAAACTTAGTCAAACCAAGCCCATTAAGCCCAAATACACACTTTTAGCCCAATACATAATTAAAGGCTTATTAGCATAATTATAATATTCTAAATATCACAATTATTTTAATTAAAGTGTATTAGCCATGATTAATTAATTAAACTCAATATTTCCAAAATACCAATTAACTTAATTAATCATGCTTAATCCATCAATTCATGCTCACCCAAATTGAAGCCAAAAAACATCATTTCATGCTCAACACAAATTGAATCCTAAATTCATCATTTCATGCTCAACATGCTCTTTGATTATAACATAAAAATTATTGACTTTGATTCTAATCCAATCAAACCAACAATCAACATTTAAAGATGCATTAAAACACATTATTTCATGTTACAAAAAACAAAAAAATGCAGTGCACTGCCCAGTAGAATTCGGCCAAGCTAAGAATTTTTTAACTTTTGATTCTTTTGATTTGTTTCAAATCTAATCATGCATAACTCTAAGTTATCATATCCTAAGCATGCTCGAAGCATCAATTTGAAAAAATTATGCTCAAAACACAAAAGCCTCAAATTTTAGTCTCATGAACCCTAAAATTTTCATGCTTAAAATTGGCTCTGATACCATTATTAGTGTTCATAGAACATGCCAAGGATCTAATAAGAAAGAAAAGGTGTTCACAATTACATTATAAGTTGCGGATTATACTTACAATGAATGGATTTGGCTTTTAAAATTTTTGAGAAGAAGATCTCCAAGATGCTTCCTTTGTTGATTCCAAGCTTTGAGTTGTGAGAAGTGATCTCCAAGATCCAACCTTCAATGTTGATTCCAAGCTTTGAGTTGTGAGAATTGATCTCCAAGATCCAACATTCAATGTTGATTCCAAGCTTTGAGTTGTTTCCCTATCACCTTTGTTGATTCCTTGAAGTGCTAGCTAACTTGATTTTGCCACAAAATCAAAGAGAAGAGAGGGAGGAAGCTCAAGCCCATTAGGGTTAGTATTAGGGTTTTGTGTTGTGTTCTTGTTGCTTAAGTGAAGAGAGAGAGAGGGCTAGGGTTTTGTTAAAGGGTTTTTACCCTTTTCACCAAAACCATGTAGTTGGGGTAAATTGGTTTCACCTAAACCAAGTAGTTGGAAAGTAAGTGGTTTTGGCATAAATGCCAACCACTTTCCTACCACCACTTCACATGTGTGACATGTGTGAAGTGGGCCCCACGATTTTGAATTCAAAATTCAAAATGTCTCTATGAACATTTACCGCGGGTCGGATCTGTTTAATCCGATTAAATGAACTTTCGTCGTTAAATAATTAAATCTAATTTAATTAAATAACGATGCCTCGCAAATATATTACGAACGTCGTTTACGAATTAATTCTAAATTAATTCGTTCGTTCGTATTAAAGTCCGACATTAATTTCGTAATGATATCCAATTCATATTAATATATCCGATATATTAATTTTAGCCCATACGAATAAATAAAATAGAAAAATCAAATTTAACTATTAAATTTATTTTACTGATTAATTCCAAATTTATCGCGTTCTCTCTTTCCGAACACATTTAATCCCAGATTAAATAATACCTCAATTAATCCCAGATTAATTTCTCTATCTCTTAATTAATCCCAGATTAATTCTAATTTAAATCAACTGTCATCGGTGATGTTGGACAAAATGACCCATAGCGTCACTATTTGCACAGATCATTGTGTTGTTGTAGCAAATTGACTATGTGACAAGGAAATTGCACTCTCATCATTTGTGATTAGATCACCATAAATATATAAATGAAGAGAGGTCCCTATGATTAGTTCCTGGACTGAGAATGATATGAGACAGTATCAGTCCCCGAATGATTAATCATTAAATATCCCTAGCCGTAGTATTATCGAGACTGGACATCGATAATGCGGAATAGGCTAGTATTGCACTTGTGTGCGTTGTGAGGGCACAACGACATAGTTCTCATATATATAAGTATTGGATACTTATGCAAGTGCGATAGGAGGTCGTGTTTCACCGATGGTACGGGAAACAGCTTCGCTCTGGATAGACCCCTCGGAATCCCATTGGTATTATGACTATGTGTCTATGGGAGGCCGAAATCAAGGTAGGTGTGTATAGTCTTAACCTGAGACTTACATTGCTAATACTTACGATAATCGATAAACTTTAGTCTTGGTGGTATAGGCTTTAACCGGTTCTGCGTACACACTTCTGGTTTATCAGAAAGTCGTAGTGTATTGGGTGTGATGTCGAGACGGAAGTGTCACTTCAGTCATTATGGAGATGATGTCACGCAGGATACGGTACTAGTGCTCTTGAGTGTTGCGCAACCAATCGGGATATTGTGACCAGGTCATAACTATCCGATTATAGAGACTATGTTACCAGACATCCGATATGTGCTTCGGACGGGGCAGACACTTATCCAGCCCCAGCCCTAGCACGTGACTATCCGATACTGGGCCGATGCACAAATACAATCGTATACTACACTTGATAACAGATCTTTGATATTCTTAATTGGATATGTCCGGAGAATTGAGAAGACTTGGTGCTTTGCTAGGAGTCGACCTTGTCTCGTAAATCGGTAGAACGTAGTACTTGGTACGTACGTGATTCGGATACTCCGACGACCGTATTTACTGCCAACTTATCCGGGGATCTCATGGGTCGATTCCCGATAATCCACCGATGACGCACAACTCGCACTCTTGAATAATCTGGGATTATATATAAGAGAGAGAAAATTAATCTAGGATTAATTACGGAGATATTTTATCTAGGATAAATATCGTCTAGAGAGAGATAACGATTAATTTGGAATTAATCGGTAAATTAATATATTCGATATATTAAACGAAATTAGATTTCGACGCGGAATTAAAATTAGATTTTAATTCGGGCGAATGAATTAATTTAGAATAAATTCGTTAGCGACGTGAATAATGAATTCGCTAGGCGTAATCATTTAATTACGACGCGACGGAAAAATCGTTAATTTGGAATTAACGAACCCGAGCCCGGGTGTGATTGCGAGCGCATTCGTATTTCGAATTCGAGTGCGGCGACGCAAGTCGCATCAAGCGTCAAATCAATCGGTCGCATCAAGCGTCAAATCACTTGTCACTTTGAGTGAGTGATGTGACTTGACATCATGTCACTTTAATAAAGGTGATATGAATAATGATGGACTTGACATAAAGTGTAAAAGCATTTTGGAGGGAAAAACTTTTTGGTTTTGGCTCCAATATTTATTTGATTTTATTTGATAAAGTTAAATGAAAAATTGATTATTATTCTTGGAAAATATATAATCAATTTTGCTTTACATTTTATTAATATATAACACATTTTATCTCTTCTCTCTCACGCACAAAGCCATTTTCTTCACTGGTTTTGAACCAGTTTGGGCGTGAACAATAGGGAAGCAAGAGTAGGTTTTCATGGTGAAAATTCAAGTGCTAGCACACTTACAAGTCTTGCGAAGGTGGTAGGGAGGTTCGACCATGAGCCGGGATCCGTCCGACGAAATTAGGAGCTCCATTTCGCAGCTCAAAAACTGAAGACAGAAGGCAGTGGACTGCATGCAGTGGGCGTCCATGGCAGTGCGTTTTTGGCTTCATTCGTCTTCGATTCGACTCAACCAACCAATGTAAGTATTCCGCTATCTTCGTTGGTGTATTCATGCATGATTTTCATGTCTTGTTTGATCTTGGGACCTAGATTTTACCTACAATGGCATCAAGAGCTATAGGTTCAAGCATGAAATTTTAGGGCTTAAAATTTGGGTAAATGTTTGTTGAGCATGATTGAATAAATTGGTTGTTTATGTATGCTTATAACATGTTTAATTTCATTTTGGTTGGACCAATTTGTTGAAAAATGATTTGGAATTATTTTCCCCAAATTTTTCATCTTGGCCGAATATGAATGTAATATTGGGTATTTTGATTTTGAGCATGATTTGGTTAAATTGATTAATTGAGCATGTTTAAATGATCTTTAATTGAAGATTGATTTGATCAATTTCAACAAAATGTGATTGGATCAATTTTTCCCAAATTTGTGATGTTGGCCGAATGCTATATTGATTTTGGGTTCTTGGAAATTTTGTTTTTTGATTCATTAGATGAATTGGAATCATAATGTTTGATGTTAATTTGAGGTCAATTGGATAGTACTTTGAATTGGACAAAAAACCCCAAATCTTATGTTGGCCGAATGTGATGGATATTTGGAAATCTTGGATTTTTTCATTTTAATTCATTGGATGAGTTATAATGATGTAGGATGATGTTGATTTGAGATTGAATTGGATTTAATTTTGAATTGGAAAAAAATCCCTAAATTAATCACCTTGGCCGAATAGGTATAATGCCCTAATGTCTTGGTAATTTTGATTTTGTGACATTGGATGTGTATGAATCAAATTGGATAGTGATTTGATGTCGATTATGGGTTCGATTGGATTGAAACCAAATCGGACACAAAATCCCTCCTTGGCCGAGAGCTTTGTAGCATGTAAATGGGTTTGATTTTTCAATCTGTGTGTTGGACATATAAAAATGAATTAAGCATGATTAATTGGACTAATATGGTGTTTTAGAATATTGATTTAGTTGATTAATCATGTAATACACTTTAGTTTAATTGAATATGAAATTGGATTTTGTATATTTAATTATTTGGGCCTAATTTTGGAAATTGACTTTAATGTTGTATTTGGGCCTATTGGGCTTGATTTTATCAAGTTGGGTTTAGGCCAAATGGATTGGATCCAATTGGGCCCAAAACCTTAACCATAAAGCCCAAATACGACTTAATGAACCTTTAATGTTTAATTGGGCCTAATGGGCCAAAATTAATTTAAAGGCTTATGGGGTAAATCCCGGATTGGACTTTGGTTGCAGATTTGACCCGAGTTGACCAAAAGTCCACGCCTTGAAGAAATTAATTAAAAGCCCATTGGACTTTAATTAAATTAATATTGGATATTAATCGGTCTTTGAGACGCGTTACGATTATTTTGGAATTTAAATCGTAAAAGGTTTATTAAATAAAAGTGTAATATTTAATTTGGAATTGAATAGTGAATTAGTATTAAATACATGTTAATTAGATTTAATGATGGTAGTTTAATTTAATTCATGAATTCGTACTTTAAGTACTTATTCGCAAAATGAGTTTGACTCGAACAAAATCATAGTTGTTTGAACATTGGATGATCACTTAATTATCAGATTAATTAATTTGATTAGATTGATTGATAGCATGCTTATGTGTGTGAATACATGGTTGTGTTGAATGAATAATGTATATCGGATGGATATTATTGGGTGGGCAATTTTAGAAATTGTTGTAATAAATTCGATTTATTAATTGGACCTGCGTGTCCAGCCTTATCACCTCTGTTCTCTTTGTATTCTCTTCTCACCTATTCCCCTCTATGTATATGAGTTTCTTTAGAAGTGTAGTGTAACGGGTAGAAGTAATACTAGTGCTAGCTTGAGTGAGAAAAGGAGAGATTTGATCTAGGATCAATGTGTTAAGTATCCATCCGCATATCATTATTATTTATTTTCATACTCGCCTTATTATGTATTTAGAATGCATGTTTAAGGGTGTATGATGATGAGACCTTAACAAAGATAATTAAATGGAAGCCAATTTGCACGCGAAAAACCCTCGTTAAATATCATGCGTTTATTTTCCTTCCATTGAGTGATTCTTGCTCAAGATCCGAGATTGGCAGGGGTTGTTGGCCAAAGTCAAGCCCTTGTCCGTCAAAGATGTGCTTGAATTACGAGGCTTTGTTCCATATCGGTGTCGTGTCCAAGTTGTGGTTTGTTGGCCAAAGTCAAGACCACTTCTTGTCCATTGACATTGATTACGAAGCTTCCATGTCAATGGGTCCGCGCTTGAATGTGATCACTAGGTTTGTTGTGCCAAAGCCAAGGCCTAGTTGATTCAGAGGAAAAATGTTAGGGATACATTCGATGTATAGGCATATATAAGATATATGTTTGGGACTTGGATGTCCACTACTGGATCTAGGAGTTGGATGAGATCCAATTGATCTTCGAGATCTACCTAGTTAATTATCATACAATTTGTTGGCCAAAGTCAAGATTGTGTGATATTTAACGGGATCCTAGCCCACTAGGAAACACGGTTTCCCGAGTACTCGACAGAGGGTTAGAGGCTCGACGAAAAATAGTGGGAGGCAAGTATTGAATTTGCAACATTCGTTCAATTACTTGCTCGCCATACGCGCTCAAACAAATATTACTCGTCATATTAATTAAAAGTATTAGTTGGACTAATATTTTATGTTGTTTTAAAAATATTATATATAGTTGGACTATATACAAACTCATTCAATATATAGTTGATTTTATAATTGGATTATAGTAATCAATATAATTGAATTAAATGATAGTTGTTTTTATAATTAGATTATAGTAATCAATATTAAAATTATAGTTGATTAAATAATTGGATTATTGTAATATTATATAAATAGTACCTTATTAAAATTGATTAAATAGTTGGACTATGAAATCAAGAAAGAATTGAAAAGTTGAATGTTTAAAATATATAATCCTTGGATTAAATGTTTTAAATGATTTCTTTTCATATTGGGAATACATAATAGGTTACTTTATTGGATAAAATAACTTGTTATATCTGGGCCATAATTAAGCAAATAAGTAGAGCATAAAATCTTTGGAAGATTTATGTGATGATGACTTTAGTGCTTAATTAATATACTTATCATAAATCTATTTTAGATTTAAAAGTATTAAATTGCAATTAATAATTCTTAGAGAATTGATTTGACTATTCTAGAGGTGAAAAGTCAAAGTTTGCAATTGGGCGTGTTGCACAAGGTGCACATCGTTTCGATATTCCGAAACCCAAGGCTTGGCCAAAGGTTTGTGAAATATTGAAAAGATAAATGACATATCCCAAAGTGACTACCATTTGGATATGGAAGACACGAAGGAATTAAAGAAAGGGTGAGGCTCTTACTTTAAAATATTTGTCAAAGTCATGTTCACTACTAGTATTGAAATTAGATTTTAAATACTTAGTGTGGTACATAAAATATATGTATTGATGTTCAGAATCCGCTATGAGCTGGATACTGACTTCAAGCTGAGATTTCTCTGCAAATCGGAAACGGGACGAAAGTCGCTGTTTCGACTGTAGATACCTAAGTTTAGGAACTACCCTTTGGGTATGTACTTAAATTAGGAACTGTTATAATGTAACTAGTTTGACTAGAGACATTATCTCTATATCAGTGTTTAATCCGTTCGGATAAACCTTTATATTATATAACACTAAGTGTTTTATTATATAAAGATGATTCTGAGATATATACATTAGATGTAAATAACAGAATTTATATTTTGAATATAAATAAAATCTCAAACATATAAAATGACAAATAAATAGCTCAAATTGATTTGATCAATAGAGACTTATTTGTGGCATTGTTGTCTAGGACACAATTAAAACGACTCGTATATCCACACTTTTGAAGAGTGGGTACTAGGACTGATTTGACTATTCAAATAAGGTCTGCGAATCTAGTTTGTTAGGTAAAATACCTAAAATACTATTTACTTGGTAATAGTATAAAGGCCACCGATCTGTTAGCCCTATTCATGGTGAAGTTTGTGGGCCATATCTAGCTAGACTAGATGTGAACATGAATATTTCGTGACCTTGACGGATGTAGCAGCATCGCGTTATGGTTATGTGTTTCTTTTGAAGAACACAGATCGTAAACCTTTTGAAGTTTCGACACGAAGTAGAAAAGCAGATCGGCTATAGTATTATTCCACCACGGTAAGACCGTATTGGAAAAATACTTAAGTAGTAAGTTTCAGACATACATGAAAGAGTACGGTATTCTTTCATATGAGGACTCCTCCCGAGACACGTCAGTTAGACGATGTGTCCGAACTAAAACCGAATTTTGTTGGACATGATAAGGTTTATTACGAGTCGCTCTGAGCTACTGTTTCCTTCAATAGGATATGTATTAACAGTGCAAAACTTATTTAGAATAAGGTTCCATATAAATCTGTTTGACAGATATCATATAGGATATGAACAGGAAAGAAACGGGGTTTCTCATTCCTAATAATTTGGTATGCCAGGCATAACGTTTGGATGATACCAAACTAAGAACCCAAATTGGATAAGTGCCAATATAGGTTATCCTAAGGGAACCATAAGTATAGTACTTATAAATCTCACATGAGAACAATGTAATTGTTGCTCACCATGCCATGCGGTTTTCCTGAGAGGAATACCATATGCAGTGGTCAGTGGGAGGATAGTGATACTCGATGAAAATCGGAGTAATACTGTTCAAGGCACGAAGTCCTTAATGAACACAAACAGTTCATCAATAATGAATCTGTACCATTAATCTTCGAATACACAAGAACTGAGTAGATCGGAAAGAGTCAGAAAACAACCTAGGGTATGGGTTTCTGATCTAACCTAATAAAGATGTCAATCTTATGAAGGTATACCATCCGACTACGTTTTTGAGGAAGTGATACGAGGTATCGACTCCCTATTATGGCAAAGTGCCATGAGTCCGAAATGGATTCCATGTATAACAACTATTTTTGAATACTAGTTGTTGTACCACAAGGCATTGTGCCTATTGGTACATTAAACGTCTTCAGGAAGACATACATGGAAGGCAACATACCAACGTACAAAGCTGGGCTTTTGACGGAAAGGTATCGTTATCAACATTGTGTTAATAACGGTTCGACCTTTTACCCTGTTGCCATGGTAAATCATTTTGAAGATGCTTTAGATAACTGCGTATTTCATTTATGAATGTGTCAGTTATAGATCAAAATCGCTTTCCTGAAAAGGAAACCTTTTGGAGGATGTTTACAACATCCTGACGATTTTGTATAACCGACAAACAAGGTTTGCGGGTTACTCGATCCATGTTTGGATTGAAGCAAGCATAAGGTTCTTGGAACTGGCGTTTTGAAATAATCATAATGGTTTGATTTGACTCAAAACGAAATAATTCTTGTGTATATAAGGAGGTTAGTGGGAGAGCGCACTGACAGTTAAATTCCCATAAAACATTGGTGAAAGCTTGGCTTTCATAGATATTCTTTCAATAGAAATTCTCCGTAGAATTCTGGGGAGTAACAACCTTTATTCAAGGAATAAAGATCTACTGGGATAGATTTGGAGTTGGTTAACACTCTCTGGAAATTGTACATTTAAAATGTACTTGATAGGGTGTCTCATACGCTTCGAGCATATGGAGTCACGATCAGGTCAATCCAAGTGATAGTCACTGGATTGAAGATTAAGAACATCTGTTAGTATCTAATAGAACTAAAGATGTTGTCTTAAACTATGGAGAAGGAGAACTTGAAGTGACTGGGATCACTGCTGCAAGTTTCCAAACAATTAAATACTACGGTACTATAAAGTTTGAATAACGGGACAGTGAGCTTGAAATCTTCCAAGCAAGATAACTGTTGCCGAATAAACAACAAATGCGGATTATTGCTGCAGCTGAGGCAGCAATAGAAGCCATTTGGATCGAAAATAAATCTAATTAGATTAGATATAGTTCTGTTAGCAGCTGAGCTAGGCGTCAGCACAAGCTAAAGAATTGAAGGTCTCATCGACGATCCAGATATATACTTCTATGTCATCTGATTCGTTCGGATCATACATCGTGGCGATGTGATGATCGTATAAATCGCGTCAAACGATAATCAAACAAATCTGCTGACGAAAATTTTTCTTCAGCAATTTGAGCGAACCGTACATAGTTCGAGTGTAGGACACTTGAGTGACTGGCTATGTGCCAAGTGGGAGATTGTTGGACAAAATGATCCATAGCGTCACTATTTGCACAGATCATTGTGTTGTTGTAGCAAATTGACTATGTGACAAGGAAATTGCACTCCATCATTTGTGATTAGATCACCATAAATATATAAATGAAGAGAGGTCCCTATGATTAGTTCCTGGACTGAGAATGATATGAGACAGTATCAGTCCCCGAATGATTAATCATTAAATATCCCTAGCCGTAGTATTATCGAGACTGGACATCGATAATGCGGAATAGGCTAGTATTGCACTTGTGTGCGTTGTGAGGGCACAACGACATAGTTCTCATATATATAAGTATTGGATACTTATGCAAGTGTGATAGGAGGTCGTGTTCATCACCGATGGTACGGGAAACAGCTTCGCTCTGGATAGACCCCTCGGAATCCCATTGGTATTATGACTATGTGTCTATGGGAGGCCGAATCAAGGTAGGTGTGTATAGTCTTAACCTGAGACTTACATCGCTAATACTTACGATAATATAAACTTTAGTCTTGGTGGTACAGGCTTTAACCGGTTCTGCGTACACCACTTCTGGGTTTATCAGAAAGTCGTAGTGTATTGGGTGTGATGTCGAGACGGAAGTGTCACTTCAGTCATTATGGAGATGATGTCACGTAGGATACGGTACTAGTGCTCTTGAGTGTTGCGCAACCAATCGGGATATTGTGACCAGGTCATAACTATCCGATTATAGAGACTATGTTACCAGACATCCGATATGTGCTTCGGACGGGGCAGACACTTATCCAGCCCCAGCCCTAGCACGTGACTATCCGATACTGGGCCGATGCACACAATACAATCGTATACTACGCTTGATAACAGATCTTTGATATTCTTAATTGGATATGTCCGGAGAATTGGGAAGACTTGGTGCTTTGCTAGGAGTCGACCTTGTCTCGTAAATCGGTAGAACGTAGTATTTGGTACGTACGTGATTCGGATAACTCCGACGACCGTATTTACTGCCAACTTTTCCGGGGATCTCATGGGTCGCTTCCCGATAATCCACCGATGACGCACAACTCGCACTCTTGAATAATCTGGGATTATATATAAGAGAGAGAAAATTAATCTAGGATTAATTACGGAGATATTTTATCTAGGATAAAATCGTCTAGAGAGAGATAACGATTAATTTGGAATTAATCGGTAAATTAATATATTCGATATATTAAACGAAATTAGATTTCGACGCGGAATTAAAATTAGATTTTAATTCGGGCGAACGAATTAATTTAGAATAAATTCGTTAGCGACGTGAATAATGAATTCGCTAGGTAATCATTTAATTACGACGCGACGAAAAATCGTTAATTTGGAATTACGAACCCGAGCCCGGGTGTGATTGCAGGCGCATTCGTATTTCGAATTCGAGTGCGGCGACGCAAGTCGCATCAAGCGTCAAATCAATCGGTCGCATCAAGCGTCAAATCACTTGTCACTTTGAGTGATGTGACTTGACATCATGTCACTTAATAAGGTGATATGATGAATGATGGACTTGACATAAAGTGTAAAAGAATTTGAGGGAAAAACTTTGTTTTGGCTCCAATATTTATTTGATTTTATTGATAATTTAAATGAAAAATTGATTATTTTTTCTTGGAAAATATAACATTTTTGCTTTACATTTTATTAAATATATAACACATTTTATCTCTCTCATCTCTCTCACGCACAAGCCATTTTCTTCACTGGTTTTGAACCAGTTTGGGCGTGAAACATAGGGAAGCAAGAGTGGGTTTTCATGGTGAAAATTCAAGTGCTAGCACACTTACAAGTCTTGCGAAGGTGGTAGGGAGGTTCGACCATGAGCCGGGATCCGTCCGACGAAATTAGGAGCTCCATTTCGCAGCTCAAAAAATAAAGACAGAAGGCAGTGGACTGCATGCAGTGGGCGTCCATGGCAGTGCATTTTTGGCTTCATTTCATTCGTCTTCGATTCGACTCAAACCAATGTAAGTATTCCGCTATCTTCGTTGGTGTATTCATGCAGATTTCATGTCTTGTTTGATCTTGGGACCTAGATTTTTACCTACAGGTGAATCTTTGGGAGCGACCAAGAGTCCCTGGATATGTTGGCATTAAATACGGTCATAGGATTAATCGAATATGTGTGTACCTCATACCACGTGCTTACCGATTTACAAGACATGGTTGGCTTCTAGCAACAAGCACACGTGCCTACCCAATGCTTCAGAATATTCTTACTGGAATATAAATCTATGTCAGACGTAGTATACGTAGTATTGCGTATTGCGATCCAGTATCGAATGTCACGTGCAAGGCCTGAGGTTGGATTGTGTCTGCCCCGTACGAGTGTTGTTATTTCTAAGGTCCCAAGATCAAATCAAGACATGAAAACATGCATATACATCAACGGAGGTAGCGGAATACTCACATTGATCGGTTATGTCGATTTGAAGATGATCAAGGCCAAAAACGTACTGCCCTTCACACAAACCAACTGCTGGCTCCACTGCCTGCAAAACAGAAATTTGATTGAAGAAACGGAGCTCCTAGCTTCGTCGGATGGATCCCGTCTCATGGTCGAACCTCCCTACCACCTTCGCAAGACTTGTAAGTGTGCTAGCACTTGATTTTTCACCATGAAAATCACTCTTTGCTTCCCTAAAGTCCACCCATTTCTGGTTCCAAACCAGTGAACAATTCTTCCAGTTTGGGCGTGAGAGAAGAGAGAATTTTTGAGAGAGATGTTAATTGTGTTGATTAAAATGATTTACCAAAAATCATTTATATTTATGCCATAATATTTATTAAATTAATAATAAAATTATGACACAAACATGCAATGGCTTAGAGTGTCAAACACTCAATTCCATGC